>CAUYPK010110471.1:0-14245 GCA_963574355.1 Loris lydekkerianus | reverse complement strand
CTAGGCTCAGAAGTCACCCATATGGCTGCGCTGGGGGCTCATGCTTATAATCCTAGCACTCTGGGAGGCCGAGGTGGGTGGATTCCCTGAGCTCAGGAGTTCGAGACCAAGCCCGAGTGAGAGTGAGACCCCTATTGTGGCGGATGCCTGCAGTCCCAGCTACTTGGGAGGCTGAGGCAGGAAGATCACCTGTGCCCAAGAGGTTGAGGTTGCTGTGAGCTATGATGCTACAGCACTCTACTCAGGGTGACAGTGGGACTCTGTCTCAGAAAAAAAAAAGTCACCCACTGTCATTTTGTGATAGGCTTTGGTTATACACTGTGGGAGAGAACCACAAAAGGACATGGATCTCAGGAGGGGGGAATCACTGGCAGCCTTGGAGGCTGGACACCACACCCATCTTCCCAGGGACGGGCAAACAGAATGGTTCCTATGGCAGAATGGTGAGTCAAGGAGGGCAAGGCAGGTCTCAAATGGCTCTGCCTCTACCCTGTGGGGTTTCCACGCTTTTCAGGCCTCTAGTCACCATCTCCATGTGGGAAGAGCTTGTTTTGCCTTACAGGGCTGGGAGGACAGAGGACCCAGTTTCTGAGGGGGCAGTCCTGAGAGTTGCAGAGTTTTTCCCCTTCCCATCCTTAATCCTGTTTCTTTGAATGGTCAGATAATCAGTTTTCCCAGAAGTCTTTGCAGTAATTAATTTGTATAACCACCCAAATAAGCACCATTCTTTCCTTTAAGCTAAGCTTTGCTCTGTATTTCCAATTGGCCTTGTGCAATTAAGCCTGGGTGGAGCTTCCCTTTTCTACCCCTAGGACCATAGCCTCACTGGGCAGCTTGGAGCAGGGGTATGGCCCTGGGTTAGCCCTGCTCCACACTCCGTATTACCCCGCACATCTGAGGCACTGTCCAGGGGTCAGACCAGGCCAACCCTCCTCAGCTTCCCTTGGTGGTGAGGGACTCAGGATATCCAAGCAAAAAAGGATCTTAGGGCCATCTTATATAATCACTGCATTTTATAGATAAGGCCCAGAGAGGGCCAGTGAGAGCTCAAGGTCACACAGGAAGTTGGCAGAAGCAATACTAGGGCAAGAACTTGGTCTCCTGACTCACATGCAGGGCTTTTTCTGTTTTTCCTGCTGTATGTGCTAGATGGGCCTTGGGCCACCATGGCTTTGGCATTCCTGTCTCTCCGAGAGAGGCAGTGCAGGTGCCAGGGTGGCAGAAGGAGTGGAGGGGAAGGGAAGCTGTCAGTGCAGACGATCCTAGCCCCGTGTGTGTGTGTGTGTGTGTGTGTGTGTGTGTGTGTGTGTGTGTGTGTGGTGAACGTAGGGGACGTATATAAAAGAGTAAGAAAGGAGCAGAGCAAACCCTTAAAGGAACCAGGACGTGCTGACAAAGCTAGTGAAGAATAACCAGCCTCCATGCACATGGAAGCCCAAGAGGCCCTTGAAAGTTGGCTGAAATCAGGGAAGCTCGTGTGAAAGGGAAGGGTGAGCTCCCAGCCACAGCCCTGCTCTGCAGAACACGGAAACGGGCCACTGCAGGAAGGCAGGGAGGCCTGGAGCTACTCTGTGGGCCCCCAGCTCCTCCCACCTTGTCATGGAGGGCCCTTGTGGTCACAGCAGGAGGGAGGACCCTGGTTCTCTCTGGCCTGGGCTGCTGATCCACCACATGGCCTCTGGTGCATGGGGTCCAGGGAATCCACTGATAGCCTGCAAGGTGTCCCTCCCCACTCCTCTTCTTGGCCCTCCCACCTACCCATGGGGATGGCTGGAGCAAGCCCACTACTGGCCGGTTTGACTTAGTCATTTCTAAGTCCTTTATTGGTCATTCTTTTCTCCTTCCTTGTCTTCCATTGTGAGCTCAGAAAGGCAAACATATTTTGATCTTGGCTTGAGTAAATCTTATTTCTGATTTAAAAAAGAAAAATAAGAAAAGAAATCTGCTAGTGCTACGAAAATATCATCTCAGGTACCCAAGAGTAAAAAGCTTCTGAATTATTCAGGGACTAAATTTCTCTCCCCATCAGACTAGAAACTCCTGTAGGGCAGGGTCTGTGTCTGAGTCATCAGATGGCAGGGAAGAGGCCTGCTTGTGCCTCTGTGGGTAGTTGAATGTTCCTGGTATGGGTCAATTCCTGTCTCCATTTTATAGCTAAGGAGCGTGAAGACCAAGTCAGAGGCACTTGCCTAACTCACATAGTCAGCATGTGGCAGAGATGGCTTTGCAAGCTGGGTTTGGGTGACACTTTTCCTATGCCACACAGGCAGGCAGAGAGGGGCCAGGCGGGGTCCCCTGGGGTCCCACCCCTGTCCCCAAGCTCTGCAGTTGTTGGCCTTGCCAAAGTTCTCAAGGGGTTGGTGAGGAGCTGGGCTCCTCAAAGCAGCCAGACTTGCCACCTGCAGGGGGCTGGGTTAAAGCGAAACAGACACTAATTGGGGAGCAAGAGCCCTGACATCCTTATTTCCTGTCTTTGCTGATCAGCCTAACAAAAGGGCTTTGTCTGGGTTGGCCCAGGGACAGCATCTTGGCTGCTCTTCCTGCCTCCTTCAGCCAGGCTCCTTCTTTAGACTTTTCGTGCTACCCCACCCCCACCCCCCGCTGTGCTGCCATTTGATGTGGAGTCATCGACAGGAGACTTGGGTATTGCCCAGAGGTCCACCACCTTGCTGTGCGATCTCAAGCAGGTTGTTTAACCTCTCTGGGTCTCAGTTTCTCTACTGGCAAAATGGGAGGAAGAGGATTAGCTAGGATGATTGCTAAGGTTCTGTGATGACTTCCCCCCCCCCCCCCACCTTGAGGACTAGTATTGGGAGGGCAGTGGGAACCAAGATCAACCCCACTTGTGAATCTGGAGAGATGGAGAGACAGCCCCAAGAGGCATTTTTGTCCAATCACATTCTTGTTAGAGGGAGATGCTATTTGCATATAATTTGCACTTTCTTCGAACATCAAAATGTTCTGACATAGTCACCCCCCTGTCTCCTTCCTTCTCCCACTTCTTTCCACCATCTGCTTTCTTACATCCTCTGGACCCCAAGGTCCCCTGACATAAGCAAGGCCAGTCCTGCCCTGTCTTGCTGGTTGCCTTGTTCCAGAAGGATGACTGAGTCCTCCAGGAAGGCCACCTGGGCCTTAGCTGCAGCCCCTGCCTGGCTTTAGAGCATGACTTTGCTTTGTAGGCTGGAACTGTGCCTGGAACTGTGCAGTATGAACCTCATATTTGCCATTTCTAAAGAAACCAAAGCTCAGAGGGGCTGAGCAACTTGTCCAAAGTCACATAGTGTAGTGGCAGAGTCAGTGTTCAAATGCCCGTTTGTTCGGCTCCCAGACTGTGCTCTCCTGGTTCCAGCTGTCCACCTGCTGGGGGTGCTCTGCAGCCCAGCTGTCCGCCTATTCAGGCTGTGCTCCAGGGCAAGAGCACTGTGCCGGCTGGAGGTGATGACGACAATGATGAAACAGCATGCAGTTGCTACTCAGGGTGTGGTCCACGGACCCGGAGTGGGAGCATCCTCAGGGCCCCACCCCACCCTGAATTGGGATCTGCAGTGAATCAGGATCTCTAGGAGATCTGAGAGCACATTAAAGCTGGGGGAAGCTCTAGAACTCTTCCTGATATGCTGGCTTTCCTGTTCCAGAGCCACCTGATGCCTTCTCAAGGCAGAACCTCTTGACATCAGACACAACTCAGAGGCCTTCAAGGCTGGTAGTGTCACAAACAGTCCTCTTTGGAGCACTGGGGTTCCTGGAGCTGTCTCTATGGCTCCTCTGGTGTAGGGGTGTATGTGGGGCAAAGTTCAGCAGGGCCCCTCAGCCCTGGACTGGGTTTCTGTAACGTCTCATGGATTACAGGATCACTGGAGTGGGGTGGGGTTGTTAGGGTTCATTGCTTAAAACAGTTTTCTTCTTTACTGTGATTTATTCCATCCTTCTATTTTTCAGGTGGGAAAATTGGTACTTAGAACTGAAAAAGAGACTTGCCTGAAGTCAGAGAATGTAGGACCAGAATCCAGGTATATCTATTAGGATTGTTTTTGGCTGCAAAAGCAATAGCAATCCTGACTACCAGGAGTTTACGTAAGTAAAATTTGTTTCATGCACCCAGAAGCCCAGGCGCAGACGGGGGAGTATTGGCACCATAATGGCTCAACCGTGCACTAGTGGCCTGGTTCCTGGGTTTCCATTTTGTCACTCTGCGCCCAGGGCTTTTATCCTCATGGCAGATGACAGCTACTGCTCCAGGTATCACATCCGTGTTTCCAGTAGGAAGCAGAGGGAAGGATGGATGGGTGGAGGGCGTTCTAGTTGGTTTTGCTTTTGTTTCCAGGGAAGGATGCCCTCCACAGAGGCTTCTGCCTGTGGCTTGTAGTTGTGCCTGAGTGACGTGACCTCCCCTGACTGAAGACACCAGGAGAAGGGGAGTGGGAGATGGGTTTGGGTCAAACATCTTGATGACAAATGCCTCCCTGTCTAGGAATCCTGTCCTGATATTCTGCCGTTCTTCAGGGTCCTAGAATTGCAGGCTTGGGGATGGGACGGGATGTGCCTGAATCACATGGGGTTTGAATCTCCCACCATCACAATGGTCTTTGTGAGGACTATTTGGTGTGGGGACAAAAGCTTTTCTAAACAAAGAACTACAGACTTGGGGGCCTGGATTAGAGTGAAAGTCACAAGGGTTCATTCTAATTCTCCACTGCTCACAGCCCCTAATGAAAACATGTGTAAGAAACCCGCAGGGTTAATTTTGCCGAGAAAAATTCCAATAAAGCTCCATTAGATTTTCGCGTTAAATTAATGTAATGGATGCTTAAAAGCCATGCTAATTAGGCTTTGTTATTAACAGGAATGTCAGGTGGATGGGATCTGGCCCAGAGCTGACATTTTATTCGAGCAACCTAAGAGAGATGGATTTGTCAGTGGTGTGTGTGTGTGGGGGAACCATGTCATCTGGCCCCAGCTTCCCGCCTCCTGCTCACTCCTTGGAATGTCTTTAGTTATTCAAGTTCATTTGCCTGGGCCTGGAATATTCTCTTCGTTAAAATGACAGAGAACAAATTTCATTTTCTGTTGGGTTTTTTTATTTGGGGGAAGTTTTCAATATTCCCTACTGTGAGCCACCTTGATGTCTCTGCTAGGGTCGTGGGTCTAGAAACTCCCTTGCTCAGAAACCTTCGATGGCTCCCTATGTTCTATCAGGTAAGTCCAGAGTCCCCTGACCTGGAATTCAAAGGCTTCTAGAATTTGGGCCCAATTCACTTTTCCAGGCTTCCCAATTTCTCTTTGCTTGCCCTCAGGGTTGACTCCTCCCTGGACTGAACCTTCCCAATCCCCCGTCGACTTTGGTTACAACTCTCAACTGCCTCATCTCAATCTTCTAACACTTCTATTTATTATTCTTTCTATTTTGTAGATGAGGAAATAGACCCTTAGGCTGTCAGACCCCTGACCTCTCAGGCTGCACGCCTTCCTTACAGAAAGCTTCTAGCACGTTCGGGGTGCTCAAGCAGGGCTTGCTTTTGTTCTTATTCCCCTCAACCTCCCTGCCGCGGCAGGCGGGGCATTTTCAGGATGGCTACCTGCCCTGGACCAGGGCTTGGGGCATGGGGATTCCAAACATCACAAGGCATTTGGGGAAGAGGAAATTGACAAAGCTAGATAACAGAGGGAAGGACTGGCTCCCTCTTCCTCTCATCGTCCTAGGACGTCTGGCCCAGGCTACGTGCTGGATGCTGGAGTGAGTTTGCACGCCACTAGGGAGACACTAACCTCCCACTGAAGGCTTGTCTACATTTTTGTAGGGGAGTTTGACTCCAAGCAGTCTGGATTTGGCTGCCAGCTGTTGGTAGGATTTGGCTAGAAACAGTTGCCCAGCATCTTGGATCCTTGGGGCCCACGGAAAGTTGCAGGTCTGAGATGGGCTGGGGAGAGCCCTTTGGGAAGCTGGGCTTGAGGTCAGCCACCCCATCGGAAGACGGGGAGCCCAGAATTACTTTTCAACAATCCTATTTCTGCATCATAATTAAATCCCACCCCCGGAGGTTCAGGGATATAAATCTTTTCTCTAGGGGAACTGTCCTCTGAAGATCTGAACTAGGAGAGGAAGAGGTCATTTAAACTTCTTTTTCTGTCCTTTGGGATCGGTTGTGTTTATGTCTGATCCGCAGGCCTGGACATTCCTCCTTGGGGTGAGTTGGATTTTCCCTCTGGGTTCATGCCCTGCCGGGCACCCAGGTTCTGGGTGAATTCCACGGCATCTCATAGGAAGGCAGGAGAATGGACTTTGTTGGGAAGTGGGAATCTTGCATGATTAGGATTGGAAGGAAGGGAGAGGGCTTGGACCTGGGGAACCTCATCAATCATATGAGGCCTTTTCTCAAGTCCTAATAGTCAAAGCAAGGAAGAAGGGACAGAAAAGCCCCATACTCCCCTAAGCAGCAGCTGGAGAAGCTTAATCCTTTAGAAAACACCTAAAGGCTTTTTGAGAAAAATCCAGCAGTGACAGGGGTGGGACAGCACAAAGAAGGGAAATGAGGATCCTGCAGCCAAACCACCAGACTAGAGCAATTACTGTGGGTGGAAATGTTTACTGATGTCCAGGCAGGAGTCAAAGGGCCAGCGGGCGGGTGTGTGTGTGTGTGTGTGTGTGTGTGTGTGGTTAATGCACGGCCCCCATTGCAGGATAAACTGCCCGATTGACCCCAGGTGGGAAGGGAATGTGTCTCCCCTCCCTTGCACAATGGAGACAGCCTGTCAGCAGCACGGTCTGAAATGCAAAGCTGAGCAGGCTGTCAGTAGTTGGCCAGAAGGCACACGTCAGTGGGGAGGATAAGAGGAAAGAGCCAGGCCTTCCCTTGCCGTTGTCATGCTCAGTCCCCTTTCTAGAATTTTTCCTCCTTAAGGTAGGCCACGTGGCCTGGCAGAATTTGCCCTTGAGCTTCTGCATAGCAAGTGGCACCCAGCTGGGATCCACCTTGCCTGAGACCCCTCTCTCTGAACCTCCTTTAAGGGCTTAAATAACCTCCCTGCCTCGCAAATCCTGCCACCTGACAAAGGTGTATGAACCTGGATGCCTAGGTCCTAAAAGTAATGAAAGTGTGAGAGTATTTCTGTGTGTGCATGCACCTGTGTGTAAGAGAGAGAGAGAGAGAGAGAGTGAGAGAGACGGACAGACACACTGGTGGAATCTGGAGGCTGAGGGTATGAGTACCAGTCTGGGCAAAGATGGAGGGGGAAAAAATGTCTCATGTCTTAGAGTGCGCCCCTCCTGGCCAGGCCATCACACTGCTGCTTCCGTGGCATTTGGCACAAGTGGACAGGGGGCACTTCTCAGAAAGGGCAGCTTGGTCAGTCCTGTCACGGTCTGGGATCTTGGTGCCTGGCTCATAGCTTGTGAATTTATTGAACACTAGGGAGACAGAACAACAGCTATAGGGAAAAGCCTCGAAAACTTTTGCCTTTCTGAGCTGGGATGTGGGTAAAGGGAAGGAAAGATCAAAGCTCAAAGGGTCTCTGGTAGGGGAATTCGTGCCTATGCTATGAGTTAATTAGCAGCCAAGCTGCTGGGGAGATTAACCCTGTCCCTTGGCTCTTGTGTGGGTTATGTCTGCTCCCTAGACCTCAGGGGTTAGGACTTTCCATGTGACCAACTGGAAGAGGAATACTAAACTTTCTATTCCTTGCCCCTCACCCCTATCCTCAATTCTTTCTGTTAGAACTTAGATACTAGTAGCCACATTTTTCAGGGGAATCTGGGACTCTCTCTGCTCCAGGAATTAATCCTGACTTATCTAAACCAAATACAATAATCCTTTGCTGGTGATTATTTATAAGTAGGCAACGAATATGATTATGATCAATAATAATTGAGAGGATAATTATTGGTGGGGAAATGGTGCCTTTGAGGAAAGAATTTTCCCAGAAGATCTCAAAAACTGGCTTGCCAGAAGTAGTAGTCCCTGCCTGCCACTTTTGGATGTTGTTGGGTGAAGATGTGATGTCTGGAGCTTTGGCAGCCATATTAAGATCATGAGGGAAGTAGCTAGCACTCCAGGGAAAGAATCAAGAGATAGAAAGAAATGGGGTTCTGAATGGTGACCAAATTTAGAATTGCTTTGCCTATGGACTTGTCATAAGAAATAATAAACCTCTTATTTTAAAAGCCACTCTTAACTACGCTTTCTATTGTTGACTGCTGAGAGTATTCGATCTGATTGAATTTCCAAAGTCAGGATGAAATAATTCAGATCCATCTGGATGTCTGCCATGATTCTTTCCTTGGGTGTAATGAGATTTTTGAGCTTACTGGAAGCTTTGCTTAGCTGGACTGACCCTTTTCTCTCTAGGCAAAAGTTGCTGAAGAGTCTGATTTGGAGGCCAAAAGAGCTGGGTTCAAATGTCAGGACCTCTATACTGCATTGTATGAGTTTGCATTAATTATTTAAACCAAGGATTGACAAACTTTTTCTGGAAAGGGCCAGATAATAAATATTTTAGGTTCAATGAACCATAGGTCACTGTGGCAACTTCTCAACTCTTATTGTTTTAGTTTGAGAACAAGCTATAATCCATACATGAAATAAAAATTATTTATTTATAACACATCAATAAAGGACATATCTGTGTCTCAATAATTATTTACAAAAACAGATTCAGTCTGCAGGCCATGGGTTGTCAACCCTTAATTATTAAACTCTCAGCCTCCTCATCTGAAAAATGAGGCTAATAATTTCTTTTCCTCTTGGGGGCAAATTTGATCATCAAATGAGTTGATTTAAAATTCTAACTACATGAAGTGTAACGTACAAGTGGGCCTTCCTTTCCCATGAGAACCAAAGGTGCTGGTGCTTAGGAATGGAGAAGAGCTTGGTTCTGCCACTTGCTACAGCTGTGTGACTTGAGTAAAGTCACTTAACTCCTTTGAAAGTCACTTTTCTCCTCTGCAACATGGGGATCCTAAGACCTAATTTATATGATGGTGCAGGGGTTGGGTGACTGATGCTTGTAACGTCCTGCATAAGTTGAGTCCTCCATGAATAGTATCACGTGTTACTAAGGGGTATAGCCCTCTGCTCCTGTCCCAGGAGGTCCCATCCTGTCTCACCCACCTGTGTCTTGACAAGTAGAAAATCAGTTTCTTCCTTCACGTTCCAAAGGCCCAGGACCCCTGGGGGGCTGCTAATCTCCCCCTGCCAAGTGGTTTCTCTCCCTCTACCACCCACCCCAGGCTCTCCCCACCACACCCGCTTCCCCATTTAACAGAACGAGTAATTAACAATGTTAATTCTAATCTCATTTGCTAATGAAGGCAGTCTAATTGCACCATAATTGGCAACAGCAGCAGCAGAAAAACACAAAATAAACCCTGCGTGTGTAATTTGGTTTAACTTCTTTATAATTACCTTGCAGCCTGGGACTGGGTGGCTGGGGGTGGGGATGGGAGTGTGTAGAATCAAGAGAGCTGAGGAGTCAAGAACCGAAGGTGGGAGAGGGGTTAACAGACCACTTCTCCTGTCAGACTTTCCAGATGATCCTGAGACCTCAGAGACAAACTCCTTCATGGAGAAGGTTCTGGAACACTTGGTGGGGTTCTCATCCTGGCCTTCCTGCTACCCTGCCGTGTGACGAGGACAGCTCTTTCTGTGCAGTGAAAGGCTTGCACTCCATAATCTTTCATTTTTCCACCCCATCTCAAGAGTCTAGGACTTTTTGGATTTTCATGGTTGAAATTCTTTCAACGTCATAAATTTTAGGCCTTCCTCTTTTCACTGGAAATGAAGTTTCAAACCTAAACTTCATATGCAGCCTTCTCTCACCTCTGCCAGGTAACCTGACTGATGTGGATAGTTCCGAAAAAATAAGTCAACATCTCTAAACCCGAATATAATGTCTCTCACATCTCCAAGTAAGCGATACCTGCCCAGTTTTGGAGAGAAATGAATGCCCAAGGTATTTGTTCTGTTTATACATACCATCATTTCCATAGAAACCAGCTGAAATTGGCATAAGCCACAAACTACTTTCCGTTAAAGGGTGGTAGTTGAGGAAATTTAGCATCTCAGGATTAGAAGGCACTTTAGAGCCCTTCTCCTGAGCTTGGAGTCCCCAAACACTGCCCTGGACGTGCACGTCCATTTCCAATGTGCTCAAAGGCATATGCAGTCTTCTGGTTTAACTTTTCTCCTTGGAAACCTTCCCCATGGAGGTCTCCATCCTTCCACTCTTTCATCCACTGGCATCGCTGCAATCCGGGGGTTGCTTCACCGAAATCCTGTTCGCTTCTCTCCTGTTTGGATAGCTGTTTTCCTGGATCCCACGCCTTCACTTTTTCTTGGCTTATGCCCTTGTTTTGGTGAAGCACGGGAGACAAAGTTTCAGAGATTGCTTCTGAGCAGTTTAATGCCATTCAGCTTCCTCATCCTTTGCATATGGCCAGATTTTTTTTTTTTCCCCTTTCTGGTAGCTGTAATATTTTTTCTTTATCTTTAGCGTTCTGAAATTTCCCAGGGAAGTGGCTTGGTATCCAGGGGTCCATTAATCTGGGAACTCTTCTCCCCTAGAGCTAAGACATTTTCTTTTTTTTTTTTTTTGGCCGGGGCTGGGTTTGAACCCATCACCTCCAGCATATGGGGCTGGTGCCTTACTCCTTTGAGCCAACAGGCGCCGCCCTAAGACATTTTCTTAAGTTACTTTGGTGCTGTTTGTCTCACCTCTAATTTCTTTCTCCTCCTGGATCTATTAATTAGATATTGGACCACCTAGACAGATCTTCTTAATTCTTAATCATTTTTCTCCTGTTTTTCATTCTTATTCTTTTTTATCTACTTTCTAGGAGATTTCTTCAATGGCGTTCACCAACCCTCCAATAGAATCCCTTTTCTCCCTTAAAAGAGAAATTCCAGTAGTTCTTTTCATTTGTTGTCATTTTTTTTTCTTATGGATGCAGTATTGTCTCTTATTTCTCGGAGGATAATTTGGAGTTTTAAAATATACTGCTACTTCTTGTATTTCTTCTGTTCTATCTCAGCCCCCTTTCCTCTAGTTGTTTTGTTTTGCTTGTTTTTTTGGTCTGTACCTTTTGTGTTAGGTACCCCAGCTGCCTGCAAGCTCTGTGTTCACGTGCCTGGTCTGTGGCAGGTAGGGGCGGAGGGTGATCAATCATGGTGGAGGATGTCACTGAGAAGACAGAGTCTCTCACTCTGTCCTTAGGCTGGACTGTTTCATTAGAGAGGAGTCCCACAAGCCTCAGCTTGGGTGGTGGAACCTGGAGGGCGTTCAGGAGATGACTACTGTCAGAAAGCATAGAGACTTTTTTTTCTGTTGTTTCCAGCACCTTGCCAGGCCTTGTTTGTTTGTGTTCTGGATATTTTATTTTATTTTATTTTATTTTATTTTATTTTATTTTATTATTTTATTTTATTATTTTATTTTATTTTATTTATTTTATATTTATTTTTGCAGTTTTTGGCAAGGGCTGGGCTTGAACCAGCCACCTCAGGCACATGGGGCTGATGCCCCACTCCGTTGAGCCACAAGCACCGCCCATGGATTTTATTTTTTTTTATATAGGTAACAAGGGTTTTCTTTTCTGTTTTTTTATTTTTATTTTTTTGAGACAGAGTTTCATTTTTGTTGCCCTTGGTAGATGCCATATCATCATAGCTCATAGCAACCTCAAATTCTTGGGCTCAAGCAATCCCCTTGCCTCAGGCTTCCTAAGTAGCTGGCACCTGCCACAATGCCTGGCTATTTTTTTTTAGAGACGGGGTCTTGCTGTTGCTCAGGCTGGTCTTGAACCCCTGAGCTCAGGCAATCCTTGGCCTCCCAGAGTGCTAGGATTACAGGCGTGAGCTACTGAGGCCCGCCTGTGTTCTGGATTTTAAAGCCCTACAGATCCACTTCTCTTCTTTCTAGTGCTGGGGAATGGGGGCAGTATCTGGAGGGTCTAACCATGTCACCTGCAGACTTTCACGTTGGGCCCTGTCATGTGCCTGAGGCCTAGTGCAACTTCCCAAGCCTATCCATTGAGCTACTTTCTCGTAGCAATGACTCAGCAAGGCCCAGCCTGAAACTGCCTCTACCTAGATACAGCCAACGTGGTGCCATGCCATTGGCCCAACCCTGTTACCACCCATCACACGTACCTCATACCCGCCTCCTTTCCCCGCCCCTTCCCCACACTCTATATAAGCAGCTGCTTGACATAATAAAAGTTGAGTTCCTGCTTCGACATGGCTCCGTGTGTCTTGTTCCGGCGTGACGCTCAGCCCCGGGGATAGAGTCAGGCTGGCCCTGCTCTCCCCTCTTCTAGACCTGCCGGATAGCCCGGCACTTTCAGTCAATGCTTCTGTTTTTATTGAAAAAATTTTTCTTAGTGACAGGGTATCACTATGTTGCCCAAACTCCTGGACCCAAGCAACCCTCCTGCCTTACCCTACCAAGTAGCAGGGACTACAGGAGCATAATATTGTGCCCTGTGAGGCTTCTATTCTATTTTTAGCTTGACTTGAAGCCCCTCTTTCAGAAGTAGCTGATGTCATGAGACTTTCTGGGCCTCTGCCCTAGAAACTAACCTGTTCCTGGGCCTCCTCCACTGCTGCCTTGGGTTTCAGCTTTCTCTGGCTGAATAAAGACAGCATTATTATTTGTCTCTCTGCTTCTCAGCATCCAACATTTTGTTGCAGCTTCCTCCTCTCCTGCTCCCTTTTGTCTTGTAAGCTCACTTTTTACTGAACTCCCTTGCAGTCAATTCTCGAGGGTATCAGGAGGGAGAGAGGTACAGAACGACTCTCCATGTGTGCACAGCACTTTTGAGTTTACACAGCCCATCCACATCCATTCTCTCATGTCTCTCTACAGGACCCCCGGGGCCCAGGCCTGAAAAGAGGTTTGCTCTGCCATGTGTAACTAGAAATCTGAGCATAAAGCCTCAAGCAGCATTTAAACAGAAGTGAATAAGAGTTGGAAACAGAGGTGCAAGGTGATTTCACTACCATCTCTTTTGCTTCCCCATGCTCCCCACGTGGAATTTAATGAGAAGTGAAATGCCATTGGCAACGCAGTCCCAGTGGGAAGGGGAATTTGGAATCAGGGCTGCTGGAAGCAACCTGGGTCCAGGGCACCTGCAGTAAAATGGCTTTGATGTAGTAACTGATGATGTGAAAATTAAAAGTTGAAAATCAAAGGCAAAGCCTAATGGTGGGTGGAAGGCATTGAAGGAGGCCTTTGGGACTTCCCTCTCTTCTCAACTCTTATTTTTCTCCTCAGCCCTATCATTTCTGCTCATGTGTGTGCATGCATGTCCTTCTGTATTTGCACATACCCGTATGCACACATGCATCTGTGTATGCATCCCACTGAGTGTATATGTGCTCATGCTTATCCTTCTGCGTCTCTGTGTGGGTACATACATCTGTCTGTGTGTATAGTGAGTAAAAATTTGTGAATTTCAACAGTGGAAAAAACTAACGATTTAGGTTATACCTGGAGTCAAGGACACCCATTATCTTAGTCTGTTTGGCTGCAATAACAGAATTTATAGATCAGGAAGCTCACAAACAACAGACATTTATTTCTCACAGTTCTGGAAGCTGGGAAGTCCAAGACTGAGGTGCCAGCAGATTCCAGTTCACAGACGGGCATCTTCTCACTCTGTCCTCACATGTTGGTGGGTGCTGAACAAGCTCCCAGGGGCCTCCTTCATGGGGGCTCAAATCCCATTCATGAGGGAAGAGCCTTTACGACCTGATCACCTCCTAAAAGGTCCCCCCTCCTAATACCATCGCTTTGGGTGTTAACATTCCAACATGTGAATTTGGGAGGGGGGGGCACATTCAGACCCTAGCACTCACACTCATTCTTTTTTTTTTTTTTAATTTCAAAACTTTGTTTTTTACTTATTTTTCTTTTTCTTGTTATTTTAATTTTTTTAAATTAAATCTTAACTGTGTACATCTTAAGGGACTCTCTTGCTTTCTCTTGAGTGTCTGTTTCTTACCTATAAAATGAGGTTTATGATTTCAAAGCTGGGACTAAGATATATATATATATATATTTTTTTTTTTTTTTTTTCCCCAACTGAATTAGTCTCTTATTCTCTTGGTAATTTCTTCCACAGTCACCTTCTGTTGTAGGTGATGAAATGTGTTAAGGCTCCACTTCAAGTGTTGGCACTGCTATGAGCATGGTCTCTCCCTTTACTATAACTCAGAATTAAAACTTTTGGTTCCTTTACATTCCAGTCTCA
>CAUYPK010110470.1:0-16946 GCA_963574355.1 Loris lydekkerianus | reverse complement strand
TAGAATGAATTCATGATTACCATACAAGGGTGAGTCTTCTTACTGTCTACGTGTCTTTCCCTTTCAAGAATTTTGTTTTAATCAAGTACTAATATAAACATGACATAAGCTCCCACCTTTATTTCTGCTCACTGAGACTTATTGTTCTTGATGCCAGTATGTTGCAATATGTCACTGGGACACCAGGTGGTGCTGTGGGTTTTTTAGGACATGGACAGCATAGCCAGCAACCTATATAGTCCTTATTCCAAACTTAGTTGCCTTCAATAATCACCTGATTGTTTCCTCAGCATTCAGACCCTGCCCTGTTGGGATCTTAAAGCTCATAAGAATCCTTTGGAGGCAGGTCTCACAGTACCCCCTGACTCCAGTTCCCATGGAGTGTGGGAGTCCCTCAGCCTATCCTAAGAGTAGAGTTCTGATCCCAGCAAGCGAAATTGAGACTGCCGTGCTTTAGGCCCCTGCTAAGATCTTCTCATGACTTTCCCACAATGGCAGCCCCCTGATCTTCTCAGTATGGCTGCCTCACCAGCCACCAAACCTATGGCAAATCCACTCCAACTGGCATTCAAATCTGGTTGCTGTACACTGTTTGCGTCCACCCACTCTTCCGAGATTTCCACTCAATGTTCAGCTTCCCCCAGTGACTGCAAACTCCGATAAGACTTCCTCCCACCCTGGACCTCCCTGGGGAGGGGTGGCCAGCTGAGCCCTGTCAGTCTCAAACACTTGCCTATTTCATCAGATTTCCACACACTGTATCCAGCTCACCACTGCCTTGCTGTGTTCCCTGAGCTATGACTCTGGGTAAAGTTCCTGCATCAGGTATGGGTGGGATCTCTTTTTTCCCCAGTCATTCCAGGACAGCTCAATTGAATGATCCTTCTGCCATCTTGCTCCATCCCCCAGGCCTGGGAATTTATAGTCTAAAAAATTCCCAGGGAAAACATATATATCTCAATGAAAAAAAAATTTATTTATTTATTTTTTTTTTGAGACAGAGACTCACTCTGTCACCCTCCGTAGAGTGCTGTAGTGTCATAGCTCACAGCAACCTCAACCTCTTGGGCTCAACTGATCCTCTTGCCTCAGCCTCCTGAGTAGCTGGGACTACAGGTGCCCACCACAACACCTGGCTGGTTTTTCTATTTTTAGTAGAGATGGGGTCTTGCTCTTGCTCAGGCTGGTCTCCAATTCCTGAGCTCAGGTGATTCGCCTGCCTCAGCCTCCCAGAGTGCTAGGATTACAGATGTGCGACACCTTGCCTGGCCTTCAATTTACTTTCAAGAAAAAAAAATACGCTTGAGTGAACAGAGGGACACAAATGTCATAAGAGAAGATAAACAAGTTGAGTATCCCCTGTCTGAAATGCTTGAGGCAAGAAGTGTTTCAGATTCAGATTTAGGATTTAAAAAAAATTTTGGAATATTTACATTATACTTACCAACTGAGCATACTTAATCTGAAAATCCAAAATCCAAACTGCTCCAGTGAGTGTTTTCTTTGAGCATCAAGTCAGTTGCTCAAAAAGTTTCCAATTTTGGAGCATTTCAGATTTCAGAGTTTTAGATTAGAGCTACTTAACTTGCAGTAAAATGTCAGTGGTAGACGCTAGGTGGTGGGTATACAAGTGTTCACTGCAAAAGTCTTTCCGCTTTAGTGTGTGTATGAAATATTTTCATAATAAAAGATGATAATCATTAAAAAAATTCCCTGGGTGATGCTGCTGATTAGCCCAATTTGGAACTTCTAGACTAGATAATTTAAGCAAGGCAATTTGCTGTGAACTCCCCGACAGTCACTGCAGGAAGTCTTTGCTGATCTTTCTTTTCATATTTACAATGTAATAGCACTGAGATAATGGTTTATCAAGAATGAAAAATTGTTATGATGGTTAATAAAAATCTTCATTGCCTTATCAAAAGCAGGGCCACCCTTTCTCTTGCAGATGAGGGGAATTCTGTTTCCTCAGTATCCAGGTTGGGAGCATAGTAGGGGGTCCGAGGCCAATTCTGCATCAGTGGAGTGGGCAGAGACCACACATATTTGAAAAGTCATTGTGGACTATGAAGATGAAAGTCTCTGGTTCACAATGCTTTTGGCTAGATTCTTTATATAACAAGTACCTGTTTTATGTGTTTTATTTTCAACAGTTTATTTACTCCCTAACTTTGGCTATTTGAGGCAGGTGCTATTTGTAACCCTGTAACAGATGAAGAAACTGTGCCAAGGTCAAAGCTACATAGCCTCTCATATGCAATGGGCCGTCCGAACCTTCTTTCTGAAATCAGACAGACCTGTTCAGAAGTGCACCGGACAGTCCTCAGGAATTTGGAGTGGGTCACTGGCAGCTGGCCTTTCCTCCTGGCCCCACACAGTTCCCAGGCAACACACAGGTGCCCAGGTACATATTGCATGAGACATACTTTCACTAAACCCCAAGTCATGGTTTATTTAAAATGTAAATTTAATTAGAGAACTTGTGTTTTTATTTGTTAAATCCGGCAACCCTATTAGGCCTCACCATTTATTAGCTGGGAGACTTCAGGGACAGGATTTCATCTCTGTTCTGACAATTAACAGTCTATGATTTTGTAATTCATTCAGCCAACACTCTCTACAGCCACAGTGAGACATGTAAAATGTCCCATTAAGACAAGACTCAGAAACTGAGGGCCAAGACACTAGTTTGGACAGAAGGCAAAGTAAATTCAGTGCTGAGGGGAAGGAAACAGTAGGCACCATGGTAGTAGCTTCCCAGTGTCCCACCCCTGATGCTGGGGCACTCCTACCACCCTAGCCCCATGTCCATCCTAACCCCACCTCCAAACAGAGACAGGGGCAGGATTTCCAAACTGCTCACAAGAAAACACCCGTTAACACACCTGTCCTTTATTTCTATACCCAGAGATCCCCAGGGCCTGTTCCAGACCCAACACACCAGGCACATTTCTTTTTTCAAACCTAAAGACCAGAGCTTGTCAAAAGTGGCTCCAGTCAGGCTCGGCTAGTTTGGGTCTCTGGATTTTTGAAATTCATCATTCTAGAGTGCTCTCCCTCCAAATTCCTCTTAAACATATTAAGCCACCCTTTATTACTATATTGTAGCCCAGTGCACACTAGGATTTCAGGTATGTATTACATGAATATAATAGGAAATGTGTAAACTTAACCTCTCTATTTTCTCCTTTTAGAGAAATAATCCCTCCTCATGAAAGAAATACATGCTCCTTATTGAGGATGGAGATAATTCAGAAAACTAAAAGAATTTGGAAACTAGTCCCACTCCCCAAAGGCAACTGCTAGATACACATCTTTCGTTTTGTTTTTTTGTACCTTTTTCCCAGATGTGACCTTCCGGTTCTGTTTTCATTGGCAACCGCTGTGTTCTGACACCTCACCCTTTGTGCTTCCCTATTCCCATCTGAAAATAGGCTTGTTGTTCCAAGGTCACTTCTCACACTGTCCTTCTACACTTTCTCAGAAAACTTGAAGCATATTTGCACTTTTAGTCTATTTGCATACAAATACAAAAAAAAAAGGGAGAGGATGTGTAAGACAGGTAGGAACATTTGTGGTAGAGGCTGGTGGGGTCACATCCAAGGGGATGTTCTTGTGAGGTTTTGTGTTCATTTCTGTGGAAACCGAAAGTTGTGTACATCATGACAGGAATATAAAATTGGTACAATTTTTCTGAAGGGCAATTTGGTAATATAAGTAAAAAGTCTTAAAAGTTTTCCCTAAAGGGGAAAGAAATCACTACTTCAGTTACATAGATATGCATGAATCTATGAATCATGAAAAGGGATTAAACTGAATAAATTATATAATGATACGGCAATGCAGAAAACAGGATGCAGTCATTAAAATGATGCATTGAAAGAAGACAGATACAAAAGAATACATACAATGCCATTAATAGAAAGTCAAAAAAAGTCTAGGTAACCCTTGCATGGAACAGTGATTTGAAAAGGGGCACCAACGGGGCTTTTGGGATGTTCAGTTTCTTGATCTGTATTTTGCTAAGATGGGGCGGTGTCCAATTAGTGAAATTTCATTAAACTGAACACGTATGGCTGGGCATTTCCCTGTTTCAGTTGAATTACAAAAGAACTTTAAAAAATGACACAGTATATTCAGATATACCTTCTTTAAAAAATGCCCACCCATAAGACTTTTGTTAAATACAAAAAGAAGGCTTTAAGATTGCATGATCTCATTTTGATGAAATGTATATTTAAAAAATATACACATAGGCAAAAAATTAAGGGGAATATAAATCAAAATATGAATAGTATTCCTCCCCAGACATTGGGATAGTGGACACCCATGACAGCATCTGTGCCATGGGGACTTTTTTTTTTTTTTTTTTTTTGCAGTTTCTGGCTGGGGGTAGGTTTGAACCCACCACCTCCAGCATATGGGGTCAGCACCCTACTCCTTTGAGCCATAGGCACTGCCCAACATCTTCTTTCTATTGTTTTCATGAACTCAATCTTACTAGGGAAGATTCAAAAGCAAACTTTTGTGCTGAGTACAGCTGCTCACACCTATGATGCCAGCATTTTGGGAGGCTGAGGTGAGAGGATCACTTTGAGGCTAGGAGATCAAGACTAGCCTGGGCAACACAGTGAGACCCCACATTTACATGAATGAAAAAAAAAAATTAGCTATGCAAGGTGACAGGCACCTGCAGTCCCAGCTTGGGGAAGCTGGGGACAGTTACTTTATCTGTGCTCTCATCATCTCCCATTCCATTTGTTCACTTTATAGTAAATGTCTACTAAGTGTCAGGCATCCTGTTAGGTACTATGGAAACAAACAGAAAAGGAAAAATTTTTTAAAGGGCCTGGTTTCTCTCATGAGTTTTAGTTAAAAAGCACCTTTCAATCAACTGGTCATGACAGCCTTAAAGAAGGGGATGGAGGCCAGGAGAAGTGCCTCACGCCTCTAATCCTAGCACTCTGGGAGGCCTACGTGGGTGGATTGTTTGAGCTCAGGAGTTTGAGACCAGCCTGAGAAAGAGCAAGACTCCATCTCTACTTAAAAAAAAAAAAGAAATTAAAAAAACTAGCTAGGCATGGTGGCCCAGCTAATTGGGAAGCTGAGGCAAGAGAATTGCTTGAACCCCAAGTTTGAGGATGCTGTGAGCTGTGCCACCATGGCACTCTGTCCAGGGTGATAAAGTGAGACTCTGACTCAAAGACAAAGAAAAAAAAGAAGAGGCTGGGTGCGGTTGCTCACACCTGTAATCTCAGCACTTTGGGAGGCTGAGGCAGGAGGATGACTTGAGGCCAGTAGTTGGACATCAGCCTGAGCAACATAGTGAGATCCCTGTCTCTATTAAAAAAATGGAAGAATTAGCTGATATGGTGGTGCACACCTGTAGTCCCTAATCCCAGTTACTCAGGAGGCTGAGGTAAGAAGTTCACTTCAACCAGGAGTTTAAGGTCGCTGTGAGCTATTATCATGCCGCTGTCCTCACGCCCAAGCAAAAAAAGGGAGACCATGTCTCAGGAAAAAAATGTAGTCAGCGGAAAGGGTTCCTAGGGCCAGACTCCAGGAGCCTGCTGGCTGGCCACGGCCAGATATCTCAGTGATGAACATTCTCCGCCTTTCTCAGCAGCAGATGTTGGGATGAGAGTCTCTGTGCTCGTCTCCACAGCTCCATCCAGACCAAGCTGAGACTCCCCAGAAAACAGGTGTGTCGGGGTGCTGGTCTGGCACGCCAGTTTCCTTCTACTCTGGAGAAAAGTTTGTCCAAGTGGGACATACGTAACTGGGACCCTGTCCCACTGTTCCTTCCACTTTACAAAGGGGTCACTAGGCTGCTGTTGATGGTGGGTTTGTGGCACTAACACAGGATCGGCTTCCTAGTAAAAGCCATTTCCCGAAGCATGGCACAGCCACGAGGAAAGTCTCTTTCAGAGTCAGTGCCCCAGACACGTATGAGGAAAAAAAATCACTGGGAGCACAGCAACCCAAGACACGTTAAATCAAAACAGCTGTACCCTGTTACAAGTGTCTTCTATTGGCCTGACCACCTGATGGTTGGTTTAAGTAGGTTTCATTTGCAGCTAAGCAGCAGCTCTGAGACTTGGTTCAGCAGAGCCCGGAGCCGGGCGGAAGGGAAACACCTGTGAATGCCTCCTGTTGGAGTGGCTCTTCTCCTCATGCTCTCTTCTCCTCAGCAGGCCAGACGTGCTCTGCTACCCTACAACAGTCTCCTACAGGGCTGAGTTGTAAACGGCCGCAGCAAAGCGTCAGCTACAGGAAACCGCAGCACACAGGCAGTTTAAGCCCAAGGCCTAAGAGACACATTCTTGGTCAACCGGCTCGGATTTCAGCCAGCTACAGCTGGTTGTAGGTAAAATGCCGCTTCACAGCTCAGGCCTTTAGGGAGTGTTTAATTTTAACAAGAAACATGGAGAAAACATGAACTTGCACAACCCCTAAACCTGTCCTGGCTCCCGCACCTGCAGCGTCCTGCCCTCCTCCCGGTTCACCTCTGATCCTGTCTTTCTCAGCTTCCTCTCTCATTGCTCGTTCCTCGCACTCAGCCTGCAGTCAGGTTAATGCCAGCCAATGCTCTCAGCAGCGTTACGTGCGTTAATTCCCCTCCTCACATCGACCCTGTGACCCACGTATTATACCATCATTCTGTCCATGACAGGTGGGGAAACTGAGGAACAACGGTGTAAGGGCGTTGCCCAGGGTCACAGGTGGGAGCTGGCCCTTGAACTCACACAGTGACGCTCTGGGCTAGAACCAAGACTTGTACTGCCCGTCTCTTCACATCAATGTGTTTGAAACGCTCATAGTCAAAAAAAAAATCCCACCCTTGACCTTTCCTTCCCTTTTTGTGCCACCTTAACTCTTTCTCTCAGAGTCAAGCCTCTTGAAAGTGTGGTCTGTATACAGCCTTCTTTCCTTACCCACGTCACCACAACCACTGGCTTTACTCTCTAGTCCGTGAGACCTGCTATCACCAAACTCAACAGACACTTGTCATTACACTTTACTGAACTTTTCCCACATGGAAACTCTGTTCTCCCTTGCTTCCCGTGACACCATGTCCTCTCTACACTCCGCTCTGCCTCTGTTTTTAAGGCTCCACGGCTCAGCTTTCCAGAGGCCTCACTTGGTCTGAGCTCCCTGGGTGACGTCTCACATGCAAATGGCTTCCCCTGCCGAGGATATCCTGGTGAACTCTCCATCTGTGTCTGCAGCCAGAACCATCGGGCAGCTCAGGTGATGAGTCAATAGTGCTTCCAAGAAGGTTTCCACCAATGTTACAGGGACAATGAGTGTGAGGTCTCCATTCACTTTACCTGGAAACACTTGTGCCCCCTTCCCTTTTGTAAGTAATAGTTTGTCCTTCTGGATGATTCTTAATTAACTCAGCAACATCCTTCCTTTAAGAAAATAATTTAAAAGCATAAAAAAATAAAACCTCTGCTGTGTCATGTGGCGTTCCAAGGACTGTTTTATGCCTTTTGAATTTCCTAGCTCTTTGAGCAGAGTAAGGTCTCAGTAAAGGTTTGCTAATTTGGTTGGATTAAATGAAGAAAGCCTTGCATTCTAGTTCAATGTAATTTGGTTGGATTAAATGAAGAAAGCCTTGCATTCTAGTTCAATGTCACTTAGAGCCTTTCTTTGGTGAAAAGGTTTATACAGTTAAGTAGGTTCATTGTGAGCACATAACACCGCCGTTCTCCAGTATTAGAAAGGCATCTCACTGGTTTGTAAATGCACTCCTGGCTCTCTTGGAAAGTAGGCCACTGTCTTCCTTCTTTTACTCTCCCATTCGGAATAGCCTGGGCTATGAAAATCCAGATGTCAGACCTGGGAGAGTGTGAAGAGGCTCTCGTGTCTGCTTCCCGTCAGGGGAAAAAGAGCTGCGGCGATCTCATGCCTGTGTGTGGAGCAAGGACCATACTCCAGTTGGGCCAGGCCACAGGCTGGGAGTCAGATGGAAGCTCATCCTCCAGAGAAACAGAGCCAGTGAGATATCCATGGATATATAAGAAGGACCATTGGCAACTGGCTGACTCCACTACATAGCGCGGAAAGGTCTCCAGGGATGAGTCCTGCATAGTTTGTGGCATCTGCCAATGTCCGGGGATCATTCTTAGCAGGTCTCTGAACAAGCAAAGGAGGCTTTCAGTGACTCAAGCTTGGAGACGTGCCTTCCCTCAGCTGCTAATCAGTCAGCAGGAGAGTGACAGAACAGGCCATCTGTGACCTGGAGAACAGGGAAGCCCCCTCAAGTTGACACCTGAAATTAACCCTCCACCAGCCCCGCCCACAGGCTGCCTGGTTTTACTTCACAGCCCAGTCTGGTCAGGCAAGTCTAGTCTCGGCTTCCCTAGTCCAACCCAAGGATTTCTGATAACCCTGAAAGTCCAGTTCAGACATCAGTCTCCCTGTCAGGGCTACTCTGCCACCTTCAAGGTTTCCTTGCTCTTCCTCCAGTCCTGGCTCTTCCTGGTACTATTGACCATCTGAGATGTGTCCCTCCCCCACCCCTCCCACCCTGCCCAGGGGCCTCCTGGTCTCCCCTCCCACCCTGCCCAGGGGTCTCCTGGTCTCCCCTCCTATCCTGCCCCAGGGGCCTCCTGGTGCTCCCCTCCCTTCCTGCCCCGGGGCCTCCTAATCTCTCCTCCCACCCTGCCCAGGGGCCCCCTGGGGCCTTCTGGTCTCCCCTCCCTCCCTGCCCTGGACCTCCAGGTCTCCCCTCCCTCCCTTCCTGCCCTGAGTGCTCCCTCTCTGCCTCTTTAGACAAGTGCTCAGGCTTTCCTTTCAGACATCCCTGAGGGCAGAGAAACATTCAGAACTTTCCAGGCCTACAGGAGCCCAGAGAAACAGGGGTTTTCACGAGATGCATCCCTTTTCCCCTGACACCTTCCTTATATTTGTGAGATTATTTGCTTTTGTAAAGACAAGGGACAGCCATGCACAAGGTACATTCCCCCTTCAAGATCCCATAAATGCTAAATCTGGGTTTTGCTCTGTCCCGTATCCAATAACCCTACGTCCACCCCCAGGCAACCCCAGAGTAGTAGTTCTCAAACTGTAGTCCATAGATGGAGGGTGGGGATGGTTATTTTCATTGTAACACTAAGAGGCTGTTTGATTCTCACAGAACAGGGCAGAGACCCTGGCTGTAAACCTGATGAACCCGGCAGTGTTATCAGGCGGCTGTACTGGACATTGTACTCTCCACTGCCATGTTCTTGCAGGAAAAAGAAGAAAACACTCATGCTACTTAAAAATGCCCTTGACGAAGCAGTAAAAAAGATAAATTTCATTTCCTTTCGACCTTTAAATGGATATCCTTTTAATATTTTGTCTGACAAAATGGGAAATACCTGTAAGGAGCTTTAGCACACCTCTCCGTAAGGGTCTTCTTGAGAAAAAGCGCTTGTGTGATGAGTTAACTTGTTGCTTTTTAAATCAAACACCATTTCTACCTTCTGAAAGACCATCTAACACTATGGTTTTTCAGACTTGAGTATCTGGCAGACATTTTTCTGAAAATAAATAAAGCCTGTCACTTCAAAGAAAAAAAAAAAACCCACATTGGTGGCATTTGTTGCCAATGATAAAAGCCAAGTTTTCAAGCTTCAGATCTACCACTTACTAGCAAATTATTTAGCCTTCTAATGTCTTACTCAGAAAGTCAGGATGGCAATAGTGCCGACTCCACAGAGTGGAGTGTTACAAGTGTTCAGGACATAACGTCTCGCAGGGCTATATGTAGTGCCTAGTATGGTTAAGTGCTCAGTAAATGTTGGCCACTGTTACAGCTACATTGAATTAAAATAATCACTTTTTCATAGTTAGTTTAAACAAATATGTGAGTCAATTTCCTCAAAAGTGTTCATGCTGAACCCCAGTAGATTCTCTGAAAATTAATTAGTAGTCCTCTAATAATGGGGTAATGATGAAATGGGTTATAATTAAACAACGAAAGGTACTGAAATACAGTAGAGCCCTGTAAGTTGACCACCCAAGGGACTGTAACAAACTGATCGATATATGGAGGTGCTCACCATAAGGAACCGGGCCTACTGGACTGATACTTACGCAAGGTGCATGTCCGGTCTACGAAAAGTAGGTGGTCAGCTATGGAGGTTCTAATGTACTGAATTTTAAGTAAAATTCTCATTTCTCCAGTTTTCCTCAGGACTATTTAACTACCCTGTAGTCGTTAAAAATGCACACAATAATGTAAAATGTTGTCAAAATACCTTGTAAAGCTCTCTACTTAAAAACAGTTTGTCACAGCACCCGTGCCAACACACACAGTGCCACCTGTGTCCCTGACATGCTGAAACCTACGGCCTTTGGGTACTGTCTTGATCATTGTGTCACTGACGTCACCCCTCACCTGCAAAGTCAGGTGTGTTTTCTAAATAGGAGCACTTCCACCAGGCCTCCGGATGTGAATTAGTGGACGTTTAGACGATGTCAGACTTCGGGCAGAGGCAGGAAATGAAAATGATGAAAAAGAAGCCAACGCAGACGGGATAGTAGCAAGATAATAATAAGAGATTAAAAAACGTATCAGAAAAGGTTGTCAAAAGCTGTAGGAGCCTGTTAGGGGGACATAAGAGGCTCTTTAAAGGGATATTTTTACATTTTCCCCAGAACGTTCTGTTTTCAGCGATGGTTGTCACGTCTTGTACATCAGCACGAGCTCTTACGTCTTGTGTGTGAACAACCAAAGGCCGGAGACGCCTTTTCATCCTTTTGATCCTCTGGCCCTGCGCCATGTGATCTGTCCTTTTAATGGTATTTCTCTATAAGCAGCAACTGAGCTGCTTTCTTCATGAACAAAAGGTAAGATTCACACAACATTCAAAGGGTTGGCTGGGTCCATCCCTGCCACCTTCCCCTTTCGGTACAGATGGTCATGTTTCTTGAGCATTTTTTCCCTTCAGCTGGTGGCCAGTGGGGTCACCTACGACTCCCACTCACAACGACTGCCTTACAAATGAGCAAGAAACATCGCCAGCTCGATGCTATTGCTTGCTCTTGGGGAGAAGGTGGCAGCTAGACGGAGGGAGGAGTGTCTGGTTAGGCTTATAATTAACAAGAAAATCATCCTGCAAGAAACAGCCACAGCAGCAAGAACCTGCCTGGCAGTTCCAGCCCAGGAATTCCAATCATAACTGGTTGTTATGGAAACAGGCCACACTGCTTCCTAACGAATTCATTGTTCCAACAAATATTTGTCCTTCCAGTCATTAAGGGGTACCTAAATGAGGGCTGCAGACACAAGGGCTAGAGGAGCACAGAGGGGGAAGGCTGGTCATTAGGGAGGACTTACCAGGGAGCTAGAACTTCAACCTGACTTCAGGGCATGATCAGATGGGGGAGACTGGCATTTCAGGTGGGGCAAGTTCAAGAGATAATAAAGATGAAGGTGGGGCTGGAGCCAGGACTAACTGGGGTATAGCAGGAAAGAAGAAAGACGCAGGAATCCAGTCTAACAACCTTTCAAGTTTTTGTAGACAAAAAGGAGTGAAAAGAAACTTCAAAGCAGGGGAAGAGTGCTTTAGGAATGTCCATTTTGTTTTAAAGACTAACAGTGACAAAAATTGTTTTATCACAAGGGCACTTGCACTAGAATGTTTATTGCAGCTCAATCCACCATCTCCAAGATGTGGAATCAACCCAAGTGCCTATGAATGGTTTAACAAACTGTGGTATATGTATACTGTGGGGTATTACTCGGCCATAAGAAAACATGGAGGCTACACTTCTTTTGTGTTTACCTATACGGAGTTGAAGCACATTCTTTTTTTTTTATTATTTTGAAAAGTATATTTATTTTAGGTTAATGTCAGGGTTGAAACAACTAGGTCAAAATATTTGATTTTGTTAGGTAGAGTCCTTCTTGTGGTTATGACCCACACACAAAGGGTGTGCCAACCCTCCCTCGCCCCCTCCCCCCCCTGCCCATTCAGTGAGCGCACCCCAGCGGCTTCCCGCTTCCCCGCCCTCGTTACTCCTCCCCCCAAATTGAACTGAAATGAGTTTTTCTCCTATGTGGGTGTGTATCAGATCGTCTGCTGGCTTCATATTAGTACTGAGTACATTGGATAATGGCTTTACTCTCAGTAAAGTGTCACAAGTATGTGGAAAAAAGTATCCAATGTATTCAACATTAATGTGAAACCATTATATAAACAACTACAGGCCCACAGAAAAGAAAAACACAAGTACAGTCTGGGGAGGGGGGTGTTGACGGGTGGGATCTCACTAATGTGCACAGCGTGAGGGTGTTCAACATGATCCCGGGTGAAGCGCTCAAGTGTAAAGTGAACGTTGCCCTCAGAAATGAAAACAATGAAACTTAAACATTTTGTACCCTCATATCAATCTGAAATTAAAGAAACAAAAAACTAGCAGTGAAGATGTCAGTCTAGGACCTGGTTAATGCTACAGCCCCAATGTACTTCTATTAGAAGCCAAAACAACACTTCAGTAAGTAAAAAATCAGTCACCTTCTGATACAGACACAACTACACTTTTTCCACTGAAATCAATGAACTTTTGTTAACTTCAAACTCATCAAAACAGCTATGCTTGTGTCTATGACATCTGGAGTATTTTTATAAGCTTCAAATTGACCTGCAATAATTCAGTCACAAAATAACATTCTGCATCTGTCAAGGAAGGATTTAGTTAAGGCCTTCACTTTCAGAGCTCAGTAAGATCCCCAGATGAAGAGCAATCATTTCCCCTGTATCATGGTGGGTTTGCGTCTTCGGCTGCCCAAACTGTAAGCTGACATTTTTTCTACTAGAGTAGTGACTGGTCAGTAGGTTGAACTATCGGAGGGTTTGGTTAAGAAAAAACTTTTGCTCAGATCAATGGTTTCCAGAGTGTGGTCTGTGGACACCTTGGGGTGTCAAGCTTTGTCTGACAACAAAGATTTCATATTGTGCTATTTGACCTCCTGAAGGGCACAGGACTTACTTAGTAACAGGTGAGCTGAGGTCTTTAGTTATGCCTAGACAAACGGAAGTGATGTTTGAAAATACATTTCAGAATTCAGCTGAATGCTAAAGGATGCATAAATCTGAAATAACATTACTGCTAGACACAGCAACAAGCAGCACAGAACATACTCTACTATTTTTAGAAGTTTTTTTGACCATAGTATTAAAGACACAGATTTCTATGTAAAAATAAAGGGCTTCTACTTTGAATTCCTAGATCTCAAGTTTAAAGGATCTCTCTCATTTTCCTAATTTGGCTTCTAACATAAAAGCTGAATTGAAAATGTCAGATTATGTATGGTCTGCATGCAAGAAAATGGATTATTAAAATTTATGAGGACTAGCGTCAGGAGTTTGAGAGCAGCCTGAACAAGAGCAAGAATTCATCTCTACTAACAAAAAAATTAGTAGGGTGTGGTGGTGCATGCCTGTCGTCACAGCTACTTGGGAGGCTGAGGCAGAAGGATCGCTTGAGCCAGCCTGAGCAACAGACTGAGACTCTGTCCCCAACTTACAAAAAAATTATGCGGAAAGGGGAATATCTGTAGCACAACTGATTGTCCTTTGAAAGAAATTATGATGTTGAGTTTTTCCTCAGTAAGGGATATAAGTAATATAGCTTTGCTTTCTAAAAAGAATGGAAAGTAAGTGTGGGAAGAGTTCATCTAGTTCTCAAGGTTACGGTCAACAAGAGGCGAGCAGATGAGAAGCAGAACGAAGGTCGGTCTCTAGAATTCTCTTGAATTCCAAGCTGTTCTCTGCCTCCTCTCACCTTCCATTCATCCCTCCACTGGCCCCATCTGTCCTTTTAGTGCCCTGATGAATATTAGGGAACCCTTTCCTGATCACACCCTTTCTAAAGTAATCACCCACTTTTACCCCAAACATTTGACCCAGTTTGTTCCCTGGTTCTGCTCTTTCTTTCCTTCCTAATATTCCTCAAGATTTGAGATATATTTATTACTCTCGTCATCTAAGACGGAAACTCTGTGAGTCCTGCTCACTGCCCAGCATGGGCCCAATATTCAGTAAGTTTTTGTCAGATGGCTGAACCTGAGAGACAGTTTGAGTTCAGGCTAACAATCAACGCAGCTGTGTGGTGGTAGAGGGGAGACCCTGGAATGAGGAACTACAGCCATGACCCTGCTCCCCTCCCTGCCACCTGTTGGTCGAATGACCTTGATCACATCTCTTAACTTCCTTGGGCTTCAGTTTCCTCATGTTACAATGACAGAAATTGACTCAGAGATTTCCACGGAAGCGTCCTGATTTAGTATGCAAAATTCTAAGTTTATCCGATTATATATTTCTATGGTGTTGACAAACATTTTTTCCCCACTTATTGACAAAGTATAGACCTTTTCATTATTCCTGAAAATAAATATTTTCTGGAAAATGTACAGGTAGATGCATTAACTTTTTGATATATTTGTATGATTAGAAGAAAAAGCAGTTAAGTTTTAGGAGGTGCTCTGATAATACTTGTGCTTTGTGGTGAATTTTATTTTGTCTATTTTTTTTTTTTTTAAGAAAAGGTCTTTTTTGGCCACCTGAGCTGGAGTGCAGAGTCATCATCACATATCACTGCAACCTCAAACTCCCTGGCTCAAGGAATCCTCCCACTGCAGCCTCCTGAGTAACTGGGACTACAGACACGTGCCACCATGCTCAGCTAATTTTTCTGTTTTTTGTACAGATGGGATCTCACTGTGTTTGTCAGGCTGCCTTGGGTGCATTTTAAACTGCTGCACAACTGGTTCCTTATATTTCCATGAGGAAAACTGAAAATCCAGCTCCCCCACTCATCAGCTATGTGACCTTGGACAAATTCCTTAACTTTCCAGAGTCTTAGTGTCCTGGCCTGTGTAATAGACACGTAATAGGGAGAGACCACCAACCTGGTGCAACCAGGATTGAATGAGGTGCTCCAGAGCACGGCAGCTACTCAGGAAGTGTTGGCAAATCCCAGATGCATTTTACCCTAAAGTTATCAGTGAGTTTCACTGTACTGAAGCAAAGAACCAATGAGACTGTTTTCCTGTTAGCTATGTAGAATATAGGGTACGGGGTAATTGAACATGTGGCCACTGATGCATCCAGTTTGGGAAGGAAGGGGTCAGTGTTCAAATAGAAAAGGTGTGTCTTAAATTTTAACATACGGCATCTTACCCTTATGAAGTACTTTGTTACTGTAGAGCTGAACTTAGAAGTTTGACATTCCTTAGAGTCCTTTTTTTGAGACAGAGTCTCACTATGTTGCCCTGCGTAGACTGCCATGGTGTCACAGCTCCCGGCAACCTCAAACTCTTAGGCTTAAGCAATTCTCTTGCCTCAGCCTCCCAAGTAGCTATGACTACAAGCACCCACCACAACGCCTGGCTATTTTTTTTTTTGTTGCAGTTGTCATTGCCAGGTTCAAACCCTCCAGCCCAGGTGTATGTAGCCGGCGCCCTAACTCTGGAAGGGCTGCGGGTGCTGAGCCGAGTCCTACTTTTTTATGCTGAAAAGAGAATCCAAAAGCAATATAGAGCTGCATAAATGAAAGTGACGATTTGGAAAGCTCAGGGGTGTTATTCTGAATAAAAAGGTGATAAGACTTTAAGACAGGGTCAGAAATGAGTAACTTTTTTTTTTTTTGCTACCAAGTTCTTACTATTAGCAATTGTATTAGAAAATGTGAGGGCTGTTACTTACCAATCATGAAAATAATTTTGCACTTCTTCAAATCTTCCATGAAGCCTTAAAGGAAAAATAACTTTAGTTATTGGCAAGAAATAGTGTAGTAAAGCCCTGGTTTTACTCATGTTGTGTAAAACCCCAAATCCTGAAGTTTTATTTGGTAAAAATCTTGAAGTCGAGTAAGTTGGATTAATAGGTTATAACAGTCAAGTGATGACCATTTCATTTTATATATTTTCATTTTAACATACATTATCAATTTTAGGTGCTAAAATTGATCTCACTAATTAGCATGCTTCACAAAGAAAGCTAATTTAAAAAAATGACTTCTAAATCTTCCTAAAAATTTCAGTTTGGTGTTAGTTTGCATTTCTAAACATTTGCTATGATGACTTTTTTTTTTCCCTTGGGACAGAGTCTCACTTATTAACCCTCGGTAGAGTGCCATGGTGTCACAGCTCACAGCAACCTCCAAATCCTTGGGCTTAGGCGATTCTCTTGCCTCAGCCTCCCGAGTAGCTGGGACTACCGGTGCCCGCCACGATGCCCGGCTATTTTTTTTATTGCAATTTGGCCAGGGCTGGGTTTGAACCCACCACCCTTGGTATATGGGGCTGGCACCTTACCCACTGAGCCACTGGTGCCACCCGCTAAGATGACTTTTAATAAAGAAGGCTTAAAACCGTAAGTAGAGTATCTGGAAAACTATTTTTAAAAAGTTTCTATTTATAGCAAATAATGTTATTTTCCATTTAATGTAGCAATATACAATTTTCTTTCAGAACAAATGTGTTTAATTAACAACACTTCATATTTTATGTAGGGGATGGCTACTTTTGAAAGCTAGATTATTATTCTGACAGTTATAAAACTTATATTTAGTAAGAGTGGGGTGGTTCATTCTTATACACAATCCCTGCAAAAAATGTGTTTTGTAGGAATCCACAGTTAGCTTAGTGAAAGCCTCAACTCTGCCAGAGAGAGATGGAGAGAGAGAGAGAGAGAGAGAGAGAGAGAGAGAGAGAGAGATGGAGAGAGAGAGAGAGAGAGAGATGGAGAGAGAGAGAGAGAGAGAGATGGAGAGAGAGAGAGATGGAGAGAGAGAGAGAGAGATGGAGAGAGAGAGAGAGAGAGAGATGGAGAGAGAGAGAGAGATGGAGAGAGAGAGAGAGAGAGGGAGAGAGAGATTGAGAGAGAGAGAGAGATTGAGAGAGAGAGAGAGAGAGAGAGAGAGTGAGAGAGAGAGAGAGAGAG
>CAUYPK010110465.1:0-72711 GCA_963574355.1 Loris lydekkerianus | reverse complement strand
AGTCTCCATATTTTTTTAAGGCTGCATAATATCCCATTGAGTACATATACCACAATTTATTAATCCATTTATGAGTCAATGGACATTTGGGCTTCTTCCACAACTTGGCTATTATGAATTGAGCTGCAGTGAACAATCTGGTGCAAATATCTTTGTTATAAAGTGATTTTTGGTCTTTTGGATACATACCTAGTAAAGGAATTGCATGTGGGCCATTCTCACTGTGAACCAACCCTCATACATGCCCACATATCAGTCTTTCATCTGCAGCCATCATTATCCTTGACTAATCTTTCTCACCTGAGCTGCATTTCCCTTCCTGAAGAACCATTTGGTGATGTCCCTGTCCTGTCATGGTCTGTTCAGCACATGAAAGCTCTTACTTATAGTTCAGACTGTGTGTTCTTCCAAGGCTACTGATATTAGAGAGGTCAGAGAACATCTAGCATCTATGCAGAAAAGGAAAAAAAGAATCTCCTTTCAACTCTGTGCCGTTTTTTTATACGCCATGGCAGAGTGTACCTCTTATTTAGAAATATGTCCTGGCTAGGTCTATCAGCTCATTCCTCTAGCCCCTTTCTCCAAGGGACCTCAGTCCATCTAAAAGGTAGGAGAAAACAAGACACTCTATAACTCCCATTTTCTCCCAGTCCTTCCTGCAAGCCAACATTTCAAGCCAATGCTTCTAGACAGTCTGTCTCTAACCAAGCAAACAACCCCAGACACACACCAACAGCAGCCAATCCCTGGAGCAATGGTTGTGTTTATAAAGAGGTCTATTTAGAATCCTGGAAGATCAGCCTGGACACCTGGAAAGAGGAGCTAGGAAATGCTTCATGGGGATGGAGACCAAACCTGGGGAAGTCAGAAAGAAGAGGAGAAAATAAGAAGTGGAAAAGCAAACAGCACATCCCTCAGAGCAAAACACATTGGGTTTAAAGTTCAAGTTCTCCAGGGCTACAGAGTGAGACATCAGAAGCCATAGCCTGCTTTGTTTTGCTTTGCCCTGGCTGAAGTCAAGAGTCATCTGTGACCTCTTCTTCATGACTGATGCTGAACGGGCTTGGGTTGGCTAGCCTTAAGTCTCCATGTGATTTATAGTCAAACCAAGCCAGGAACTGGACAGCATTAGAGTGGTTCCCTGCACGGCTATTTCTTAAACTTGGGATATAGGAGAATAGCAGGGGGGGTTTGTGGAGACCTGCGCGTCTGTCAGCAGCCTCTAGTTGCAACTCTGAGGGTTTGCATTTGAACTCAATAAAATAGTAAGTTTTCAGTTAGTCTTTGAAAACTTGGTAAAATCTATAACGGAGTAAGGAAGAACATTCCAGAGAGGAATTGAGTGTATAGAGAGGTGGGAACAGATAGTGGGAGCAGAATCAACTTGATAGACAAGCTGGGGATGGGTGACTTAGGAGAGTTTAAAGATTCGGCAATCTTTATTTTTTACCTGTTACATCTAGGAAAACCAAATAGTGTAGTCATTATTTTCAAGCATGGCCATAACAGACTTAATGTTTAAGACTTTTCAAAGAAAACCATCTGAAATGTATTTTCAAATGAGGCCATTGAAGAAATCGTATCTGAAACTGGAGAAAAGAAAAAAATGCCTTCAAAAAATTAGGGCATAGTAAAATGCATCTGTAGCTAAATGTTGCACACCAGAGAATTGGAACAGAGTGAATGGTAAATCCCAAACTTCTACAGCAAGATCATTGTAGAGGAAAATTGTCACCCAGGGGAGGAACACATCCAAGCTGCTTCAGTTATAACAATAACTCTGGGATTTCTAATCAGGTGTCTTACAGGTAAACTAAATCCTTTGGCTTTAAACATAGGTATCCACACCAGTGCATATCACTGATCTAAGTCACAGGTTTGTCTCAAAATAGATCTTAGCACTCTGAACTCAGCAGGGATTTCTTTTTTTAGAGAAAGATTTTTTCATAAACCTTGAAGCAGCTTTGTTGGAACTCACAATATCCTTGAACTGCATGCAACAGCAATTTTAGAGCGTTAATTCAGAGAATTTAAGGAGAGAAAGAAAAAAAGGGAAAACTCATACAATTGTTGGTGCTAAATGAACTGAAAAGTAGTTTGAGAGAGCATTTCAGACTCAGTTCTTTCTATATTCTGTTTTTATGTTGAAGGAATCCTTGGTATTGTTGAGCCCCATTGAGTAGAATGGTACCAACAAAATTTGGTATTTGTTTTTATGTAATAGGGTGATGTAACCAGTACATTGAGCAAGTGAGGATCATAAGCTGCAATAGGACAGAGAGGTTATTCTCCCAAGTACAGTATACCCCATAGAACTCACTCTGTACCCAGAATTTCCCTGTCCTTGGATAAATGTAGGGCAGGCCCCAGGGCTTTTCTCAGATAATAAGGAGTCATCTGGACAATTTGAGACACAAAACAGTCTCAGTAATTCTAGGGAGAAGAGGAAAGGGGACAGAGAAACCTCTTTTGACTGACACTGTTGTAGCTGGTCCTGGTGTTCTCTGCACTTGCCCTCTGTTAAGGAGATTTCTCTGGTGAAGGGCTTTTCAGGGATCTTTCACTGGCTGTTGCCTTGATACTGACAGCTGCATCTTCCTGGTTTCTTACAGCAAACATAGCTTAAAAATATAATCATAAAATACAATATCGAGGCCATATATACTTAAACTGAATTTTATTTTAATGATCTGAGCTAACAGAAATGGAGGTAAAATAGGAATCTGAAATTTACTTTTAAATCCACTATTTTCTATGTCATTAGGTGCAAAATGTGGCATTTTTCAAAGTATATTCTCGGGAAAACTCATTCCACAGGTAGTTAATAGATAGTAGAGAAAAATAATGTTTTAATCAAACACTCTTGGAATCTCTGGATCAAACTGCTACCACTGTGTAGCTAAAGGATGGGGAAAGGGGTGAAATACCAGAAGAACACTTGCAGAAGCATCATGACCCCTGAGGTCCAGGTGCTAGGGTCAAGGGTGAGAATGCAAAGGTTGCCCATGTGAAGTTTGGGTGTTATATAGCATTTCCGATTCTTACTTCATCTTTTTTTTATTATTTTTTTTTATTTTTTGTAGAGAGAGTCTCACTGTACCTCCCTCGGGTAGAGTGCCATGATGTCACACGGCTCACAGCAACCTCTAACTCTTGGGCTTACCCGATTCTCTCGCCTCAGCCTCCCGAGCAGCTGGGACTACAGGTGCCCGCCACAACACCTGACTATTTTATTTTTTTTGTTGTTGCAGTTTGGCCGGGGCTGGGTTTGAACCCACCACCCTCAGCATATGGGGCTGGCACCCTACTCACTGAGCCACAGGCACCACCCTCTTACTTCATCTTTAAGCAGCAGTAATACTTCTGCCTGCAGTGATTATGGCCACTCCATGACAGTTAAATTATTTTATTTTCATGATTTATCTTTTTCCATTTTTGAGTATACCCTTACTAAGATTGATGAGTAGCTCATATCAGGAACTTGAGGAGCCTCCCTTTCCCCAGTAAGGAGATGGCCTCTGCCTCAGATCCTGCTAGTGGTCACTGATGAAGTTAATCCCCCACCAGCGAGGTATGTTTGAAATGAGGTGCCTTGGTAGGCAGCTCTATTTCCCTTTCTACTACCCAGAGCCACAGGAATCTTTCTGAAAACTCCCAAGGTTGCTGAGTCAACCTTGGGAGTTTTAGGATCGCAGTCCTAAAGGGAATCCATGTAACCATCGTCCTGTCCCCTCACATGTCTGTGCTAAGGGGATCCACACGTCCTCCATCTCCCTTCCCCATCTTGTGACTCACTCTCTGGTTGCCATTCTTGAAAGCAAAAAGCTACCATCTCATAGACCTTTCTGACAGTCCAACCAATTCCTCAATTGTCTTGAGCCTGAGAGCCAAATTTTCCTACTCCAGTGTTTTTATTGATATTCTCAATATTGAAAGGGGAGAAAATATACAAGGTGTGATAATTAAGTTCATGAGCTTATCTTAGAGAAAGCACTACATACTCATTCTTGAGTATCACTATGGTCACCTTTGAAGTACTCCCCATGGGAAGCTATGCACTGATGTCAGCACCTACTCCACTCTTCAAAGCAATTTTGCAACTCCTTTTCTAGACTGATAATCAGGGCTGTCATCATATGAGGTCTGATAATTAAGTTTGTGAACTTGCCACCATGAGCTTATGTTGGCAGCACTGTACAAACAACTCAGTAAGGTTACATAACCTTGTTACATCAGTGTCTCATAGCTGTGTTTGTACGATATGTAGCAGTGTCTTGGTGAATGGTGTTCGTTTTTGTGTACTATATGACAGTTCTAATGGAGGGTTCCAAAATTGCTTTGAGGGGTGCACTAAGCAATGGCATTGTTGCACAACTTTCCAAGAAGAGTACTTTGAAGGTAACTATAATGATATTCAGCAATGAGATATGTAGCACTTTTATTAGGATGAGTTTGTAAACTTAATTATCAGTCCTTGTATATATGAGAAAACTTAAGAAAATTTTACATAATAAAAACAGATTTCAAGATCCTTATCAAGGATGTTTGACTAAGGCTGAGTATTTTGTCCCTGGCAGGGTATGTTCTCTCTAGGTCCCCATGTGAGTACCTACATCATTCATTAAGGTCCTATTCTGAGCCTCTGTGGGCATTTGAGTTTGGAAGCCCTGCCTTACTTTTTAAAGCACCAAGACATCAGAACACCTTTTAGTCCTATCCACTGTGGTATCCTACTTATACTCACAAGTCCAAGAACCCCTAGATGCCCTTTTCCCCAGTACAATGGCAAGTAAAATAGAGAAGATACAAAAGCCACTGAGGAAACTGTCAGCGTGGCTTTCCTGAAAGTCTTGAAGTGATTTAATCCCTCTTCTCTCTTTGTCTAATTGTGGTCTCCTAGACTCGCAGCAGTTCTCAACCTGTGGGTCGTGACCCCTTTGGACTGTATTAAAGGGTTGCAGCATTAGGAAAGTTGAGAACCACTGTGACCTAGAGGAGGTACAAGGAACAGACACAGACCAATCACTCACAGGTCACGGAGTGGCATTATGGCAAGTGCCACCATCTGGTTTCTTGGTTCTTCCAACACATTCTATGAAGTAGTTACCTGATTTGACCTGATATAGGAAGCTGCTACAACTTCAAACTAAAGCAGACACCAGCAGCTGCTGGCTTGCTGAGTGTGGCAGCCTGGGAGGAGCCCTGTGAGTGAAAGGGTCAGCCTGCCATCTGTCCTGCCTCACATTTCTTTCTCCATCTGACTGGCATGGCTGACGCAGCAGTAAGACAAGTTGCTGTCACAGACACTCTGAGTAGTCAGTGGGGAAATGTGCTGGCGCGCACATTCCCTTGGTCCTGTGGATTGTCTGACAGTCATTTCTCCAGATGTACCTATAAGCGTATATCCATCTGTACCTAACAGCTCTGCTAGATTAGACAGAGTGACTTGACTGGTAATGGAAAAGTACAGAATGAGTGAGTGTAGAGTTTTGATTCCATTCTTCTGGCATCCCCTCAGCTTTATCATTGTCTTTAATTACATTCCCCTCAAATGTTTTTACTCATGATAGCAAAATGGCAGCTTCCACTCCAGGCATTACATGCACACCACATATCCAGAGCATAAAAGTACTTCCCCTCTTCCCAAAGACCCCTCCGTATAAAAATCCTGGACTTTGCTATAACTGGAACAACTGGAATGAATCACGGTATAATGGGAATCAGATGATTCTGAGGGGTTCGAGTCAGGGTCTTTTCTTGGAACTAGAAGAGGAATTGGGTTAGTCTATTTTGCACTGCTATAAAGGAATACCTGAGTCTGGGTAATTCATAAAGAAGAGAGGGTTATTTAGTTCATGGTTCTGCAGACTATACAAGTAGCATCACACCAGTATCTCCTTCTGGTGAGGGCTTCAGGGAACTTGCAATTAAAGCAGAAGTTTAGAGGGAACCGACGTGTCACACAGCAAGAGCAGGAACAAAAGAAGGACGTGCTACCAGGCTCTTTAAACAACCAGCTCTCATGTGAAGTGATAAAGTGAGAATTCTATCAGTATTTCAGGGAGGGCACCAAGCCATTCCTGAGGGATCTTCCCTCTATGACCTCATATGAGGTCTGATAATTAAGTTTGTGAACTTGCCACCATGAGCTGATGTTGGCAGCACTGTACAAACAACTCAGTAAGGTTTCATAAACATCTCCCACCAGACCTTATTTCCAACATGGGGATCAGACTTCAACATGAGATTTATAGGGAGCAAACATTCTAACCCTATCAGGAGTTAAAACTTTGTGACTGCTACGCCAGATGGCATAAAAGCAATCATAGAAACTTCCAATGGCTTATTTAGTTAACTAGGTTTTGAGGGGAATAAATTAACATTTTCTGAGCCTCTATTCCAAGAATAATGTTGGATGGGGCTTTATTTATTTACAATTGCCACTACCTAAAATTAGTTTTGTTTTTTTTTCTTTCTCTTTTTCTTCTTTTTTTCTTTTTCTTTTTCTTTTTCTTTCTTTTTTTTTACATTAGAAAACTCTGAAAGCTAAATCTCAGGAGGTTCAGAAAGTTGCTCAATGTGTCTTAAGAGGTCCATTAGGTATTAACACTTAAATTTTATTGCCTTTAAAGGCCATACCTACAGAATACTATATAAAAGGTCATCAATATTTCCTGAGAATTAAGTGAAAGGAATGCTATAAAATAATAGAAATATGGTTCCAGGAACTGATTCTAACCCATTCACTAAACATTTTATGTAATTATGGTTTTGAGCCTATTTTTAAATCCCTCATCATTGGTTTTGCCATCTGACAGATTAAGAACTCAATAATAAATGGATTCTGAAATGTTGGGGGGACAATTGGGATCATGCATATGGCATCAAAGCACACAGAAGCTTCATAACAAAAATACGTATTCTTCTTATATTTAGCATATTGATATTTAAAATCCTACTAGGAGAGCTTTATTCTTGTAGGGTAAAGTCTTCCTCATTTAAAAAAAATAATTAAATATGCTAAAAATCTAATACATTAAGCTAAGGCCTCAAACTCAAAAACATAGAAGTTCTGGTCAGTAACACATGGATGGGGGAAGACCCTTCGGAGGTAGAGGGGCTGTGATACTCTGGACCCGGAGTGCCTGACTATGCCAAAAGGAAGGTGGCTGCTCAGCTTCTGCCTCCTGTAATCATGTGGGAATTTGGTTGCTAAATGCTAGGATTTTTTAAGAGAAACCCATAATCAGAATGTCTTAGTTTTTGTTTTGCTTTATTTTTTATTGGAAATACTTTGTTGTTCCAAAAAACTATGTCTGCTAGGCCAAAATAACCCATAGACCCCGAATTTAAATATCTAATAGTCTATGTTTCTTGAACTACATGACCCTGGCATTTTCTTATCTGCATCTGTCAGAAGAATGAAATGATAATAATACCGGCCTGCACAGGATGTTAGGGAAGAAACAGAATGGAGATGTTTCTAGAGTGAGTGTCAGACCTCTTCCCAGGGACAGTTTATAAAAGGAGATTGCCCTAGAGGTGTATTCCATGGAATCACTAAGAACCCAGAGCCCATGTCAGGCACAGAACCCACTACCAACCATCTGTGAAGAGGCACCTACTTTCTTCTGCATCATTAATCCTGACAGCCCACAGACATTGCCTGCTTGGGCCACCTTTGGGGGCACCTGCAGACTGTGATTCAGGAACCAGCAAGACCCACGGAGTAGGCAAGCTGGCCCCTCAAAAAACCATCTAGCTCCTTTTCCACTCCCACACTTAGGGTGTCTCACTGTGGGTATTTAATGAGATGTTGAGGAAACCGAACATTGGAAATCATACCAAAATACCCATCTTGGAGTTGAGGGATCAGAATTCCAGTGTGAACAGAGTCATTAAGATCACCACAACTTGAATCATCACTGTGATTTGAGTTCTTGCTGACAGTTTTCAGAAAGTAAATCCTGAAAAAAAAATGCTAGAGTAGAAGATGCTTAGCTCTCTGCTGTCCCATATGGTCCCCCAGACACATGTGAGAGTGCTCAGCTCATTGTCTGGTATACAGGAAGGGATTGGTAAAGCCTAACACTTTTCTACTTTGTTGTTAGTGTTTTACATGTATTAACATCAAATAATAATTACTAAATCAATGAAGGAAGTTCCTGTAATTCCAATTGTTTTTTCCTTGAGGAAAGGGTCAAATGTTCTGTCTACCAATTCTGTTATCTGAAAAGCAGGGGCAGTAATGCTTGGTAACTAGGCTTTGATAGATAAGAAGCTGTGTATTCTCCTTAAAATAAAGATCCTCTTTACATGCAAAGTGCCATGATTGTATTGTAAATGAGTAAGGTCATAAGCACCTTTTAAGCCCACTTGTATATTCTGAAGAAGTATCAAGGGCTAAAAAGAAAAAGCATACTTATAAAGCACTTTTTAATATACTTTGTCCACTTATCAATTTCTATCCTCCCTACAAAATAGCGAGTTAAAGTGAGTGCAGTAGTATCTTTTTTGCTCATTTAAAAAACTGAGACCTAGTAACATTTGTATTGTCTAGGTAAAGGTTTTAAACCTCAGCACTTTTGACATTTTGAACTGGATAATTCTTTATTCTGTGGGCAGTCCCATGTTTGGTAGCCACACTAGTTTCTACCCACTATATGCCATTAATTCCCCTTTTCCCTAATTGTGATGATCAAAAATAGTTCCAGACTGCCAGTGTCCCCTGTGGGAGGGGAAAATCACCTCTAGTTGAAAGCCACTGGGCTAGACCTGTGAAGTTAGCGAAGTGAGTGGAAAACCTTGTGTAGAAGCTGAGCCCCTGCTTCCCCTTACCTCGAGGAGCACAGTAGGGTGCGGACAGGAAGGCAGAAAATGTACTCTTATTTGGGCACAGGGATGTAGAAGTGGGAATGTGCAGGTGGATGGGAGATGTATTTCCCAGGACAGGAGGATGGATGGAGAGATGACCTGACCTAAGACAGAAGCCAGTGAGCAAAAGAGTGAAATATATTTATTTTTAAAACTTGTGCTGTAGGGTGGCTCCTGTGGCTCAAAGGAATAGGCCACTGGCCCCATATACTGGAGGTGGTGGGTTCAAACCTGGTCCCAGCCAAAAACTGCAAAAAAAATAAAAAATAAAACTTGGGCTGGAGATGTTAATGTCTCAAGTAATCTTTTACAATGAAAACTCCTCAGTTATAAGTGACAGTAGCTTTTTCCTGGTGTCTTACTAATATTTGAACCCACGTTTACAAAGGGTACACCCTTGAGTTTGATGAGCACCAGCTCTTGTAGGATTGTCTCAGACGGTCCAACTATATCCGGTCTTGACATTACCATGTAGCTTGCATACTCTGGTTTTCTGGCCAATCCATAAATAAATTACTCTGCTTGTTTTTCTAATCTTAGTGCTTTGTATATCAGATATACTTTATATATTCAAATGTCAGGACTTTTCTGAATAGGGTTCCTAGATAGGTACAGGATTCTTTACCTATCTAAAACTCTATAGCCAAAAATCAATTACAAAGTGTTTTCAGAAAATCTGTTCCAAACTGTGTCTGTTAACTGCTCTGCCCCCATCCCTACCACACCAATCATACCAGTTTTTGTTATGTACCTTAGATCCTCTTTGAGCCAATGGTTTAGCTTAGCTCCCCACCTGGGGGCATTCTTCAAGGTGTGTGTTTGGAGGTCTTTGGTGCCCCATCTGCTGCCATATCCAGTATTTTCTTTTAATTACCAGATTCAAAACTTCCCTTTACATTTCTAGTCCACATGTCCATCCATGAAGAATTTATTAATGTCTGCACAAGATCAGGCTCTGGGCAAGTCTTCCCGGTCAGTGCCTTTAGCCCCAAATTAAACACCAGTTGGGGAATTGCACCTGGTGTAGGTGTCTTTCATATGTTGACTGAAAAACAAAATTGTTTCTTCTTGTTATGAAGAAAATGATGTTACTTACCTCTAGAATGTTTCTGCTAGATGCAAGTTGCTTTTGGCTTCCATTGTAACATTTTCTGCTAACAGGATCATTTGGTTTGCTAAGAAGAATAGAAAACTTCCAAAGCGCCCCTGAGACTCAGATTTGCAGATAGTTCAGGCCACCTGTGCAAAATAGTGTAAAAATTATCTTAAATTCATCAGGTCTTCATTTTCACCCTCTCTGAGCCACATTCATGATCTATAAAATAATTGTTCTTAATGATTTATAAAGGAGCTTTTGGTTATAAAGTAAATTCTAAATAATTGGAGGAATGTTGCAATTTCTGTATATCTGAGACATTTTTCCGAAGGACTGAAACTCTGGGTTTCTGCAAACAGAACTCTAGGATAAGGTAAGGTTCCTGTTTTAATTTATTGCTTGACATTTTATATTGTTCAGTTCCATGGTAACTTTCAAAAGATTGTCTGATTTGGCTATTGCTCAGTACTAAGAAACAGAATGGAGAAGCAGAAAGAGCACTGGGCAGCAGTCTGGAGACTTAACTCATGGCCCCAATTTTTCTACTAACTACTTGTGTGACTGCAGGCAGTTACCCCAGAGCCTTGGGCCCCAATTTCTTTTTCCGTTAAATGGCCAGTTTGGATTATTTGATCTCCAAGGATTCTGCTTGTTTTAAAATTCTTTAGATTTATATCTAGAGATACATTGAGTTTGCCTCTGATCTAATTTGTCTTCATGACACAGAATCATAAAACATGTTTTTAATAAGTCAATTTCCTATACCTTACGAAATGTGGTTAGTGAGATGTACATTTTATTTGATGAGCTCTTCAGTGCCCAGACCCACTTGGCCAAATTCACTGTATTTTCTGACCATACCTTAGTGAGCCCAGTTGCATCAGCTTGTTTCTTTTCCCCTATAAAATAACGCACCTGCCAATATCCCCAGGCTTTGAGCTGGCAATACCCTTAGGTAGAAAACTCCTGTGACACTCCCTCCCACCCCAACCTGAGCCTTGTATGCATTACAGTTTCACAGGTTGGATTCGTGACTCAGGTTTGACCTCCTGAGGTTTCAGAGCCCGTGATTCATTGTGACAGTTTTGTTGATTTCTGACCAGTGATTGAGCTTGGACCTCTGGTTTAGGGTCCCACCCAGCTACTCTTCAGGGTTCCTGGCTTGTGATCTTTAGATGGTGGTGTTATGTCATATCTGCTATCTGACTTAATTCCCAGCTTTGTGAGTCAGGACTACACACTTGGTCCCATCTCCTTTCCTTTTACATCTCTTTTATAGCACCATACTACTCCATCCATCTATTTATCTGTCTGTCCATCCAACAAAAATTTATTGTACTTTAACTCAAGCCTGAAATATTTATAAATCTAGCCAAAGCTTCAAAACCCATTGCCACCTACGGCTCGGATAGAACCAGTTAACAACAAAGGTGGTAATAACAACTGCTGATATTTTAGTGCATTTTATTCACTAAGATAGGTTTTCCAATTATTTTAATTTCCTTGCAAAATTTGATAATAGTAGCTAGAATTATTATTCCATTTATAGGTGAAAAAATGACTTGGCTTTTGTGATTTGTCATAGTTAACAAATGATTTGTAAAAATTATTCATTGACCTTCTAGTAGTATATGTGAGGCATTATTCCAGTGATAAATCAAACAATCTCCCTCTCTTCACAGAGCTCCTGCATTCTAGGGGGTAATACCAACCACACACAAGTAAATTAAAATGAATGTGCGATGTGAAGCTGCCTAACAGGACAGATGGAACCAGGGCTGCTGTTGCAGGTAGCATGGTCAGGGAAGAACTCATGAATAATGTCAGAGAAAAAACATAAATTAAGTGAAAAGCCAGATATGCAGAGAGCCCAGAGAAGAACATTCCAGGCAGGGGAAATAGGGAAAGATGCAAAGGCTCTGAGGTTGGACCTGCTGAGTGTGTTCGGAGGACCAGCAAGGTCGTCAAGGGTGGAGTGGAGCTATGTTCTTCTCATTTGGCCTCCTGGCCCCCACCATCATGACTTGACTTAGACAGAATCCTTCCTTTTCTTATGTACATGTATGATATTTAACAGGTGTCAGGCTGTGACATTTTTCAAAGGCAGCATGTCTCAGAAGTCTGACTGTGAGGGAGAAGGGGGTAACCCTGAGGTTGAAGAGAGAGGATTGATACAAATTGCACTTGACACAGTGCAGGGCATATTTTATAGGCAGTGTTTACTGACTCCTGCGACATACACAAGTTCACACATTACCTCTGTTTTGTATTATGCACCTGCAACCAAAAAGAAGGGGGTATCTGGACATTCAGCAGCTTCATTTCCATGTGGAGTCGATCATGAGGGAAATTCAGATTGTTTTTCTTTTTTCTTTTCTTGAGTGTATCTTAATGTCTCTCGAGTGGGCTCTCAGTGTCTCTTAATGTCTCTCAGTGGGTAGCTTGGTGCTGTGCTCATGCAGCACAATGAATAACGCAGGATGTTGTGACCCTCGAAGTGAGAGCCAAATGCTGTCTTCTCCATGTAGACCGAGATTTACTGTGTCTACCTGCCAGGTTATTTAAAATTCATGGTTCTGGGGCATCCCCACAGACAGCGACTTTGGGACTGCACTTAAAGCAAGTCACAGTGCTGTGAGCTAGATCGAGGTGAAGGAGGCAGTACCCCGTACCTGGTAGACTGGCCCTCTCGGCCTGGGCCTTGTGACATTTCCACGTGACTGAAATTGAAGTCCCAGAAACCAGGTCTTTCTAATAAACAGAGAAACAAACTCCAGTGAATCTTTCATGCCAGGCCTGGACTTGAGGGAAATAACTCCGTGGACTTCTCTAGAGCCACTAAAGAATGCATACTTGAGTACATGACGTTATCGTTAATGAAAGAGAAAACCTGAAATAATCCCAGCCTCGGAAATCTCTAGCCCTAACACATGTTCTTTTTTTATTTCCTAAAAAGAGTATGTGAAGTAAAAGAAATAACATTTTTGGAGCACCGACGTACAGTAGGTGGCTTACATGTATTGTTAAATACACCCATCTTCCTAGATAACTTGCTCATGTTTCATAGAGGAATAAACTGAAGCTGAAAGCAACTTGTACAAGGTCACATAGGTAATAAAGGCTACAACTGACATTTAAGAATAGGTCCTTTTGATACTAAAGCTGCTAGCACACTATTTTGTTTAAAAAAAAAAATTTAAATCTTACGTCAGGAAAGTATTGAGTTATTCCCTAGGCTAACATCTGCATCATATAATTGCTTATTAAACTGGATGCCTTTTCAAGCTATTCACGCTCCTATCTTACCCAGAGGCTCTGAAATGGCTTTTTTGGTGTTTTCTGGACATGGGCTCATTCTCATATGTATATAAGTCTTGGTTATATGAGAGGATTTTTTTTTCAACTTTTGCCCATTACAAGACATGGTATGAAGAAACAGCCGACTGAGATGATAAAAGAGACGATCGAAGCCTTCTCCTCACACCCTCTTAGAATGAACAGCACATGGCCATTTATGTCAAAGGGTTTTCTTTTACCTGAGCTTGGTAATTTCCTAGAGTCATCCTGGTGAAATTAGATTTTAATTCCAAATTATTGTTGCTGGAAATGTTCCCACTAGTCGATTCATATTTCCTGAATGATAGGATTTGAGCTAAAATTGAAAAGTGCTAGTAAAGTGAATGAGGAACATCTGCCACATTACCTTTGGAAACAAGTTTTGTGTGTGTGTGTGTTTTTAACTTAAAGAATTTTGCAAGTATTAGTTTTTATTCTAACATATATATATATATTCATACATATATTTTTCTGCCATTCCTGAGAAGCAGAGGTACTCTTCAGAAGAATCTTTTCTAGCTAAATGGAGGTCTCCCTCACCCTAATACTAAGTGTGGACTGAGGGATGTTTTATTCTGCCTGCTCATTGCATGCATCTTTTTTCTGCCAAGTTTGGGTACAAGAGTGAAGGCACCTTGGTTGTTAACCTTGCTTTTTAACAAACTCATGTTGCATAGAATGTTGGAAAAGTGAATCTTACTGTCTTCCTTACAATTAAAGCAGAGGACCTCAAACTTTTTAAACAGGGGGCCAGTTCACTGTCCCTCAGACCATTGCAGGGCCGGACTATAGTTTAAAAAGAACAAACAAACTATGAACAAATTCCTATGCACACTGCACATATCTTATTTTGAAGTAAAAAATCAAAGCAGGAACAAATGCCTCATGTGGGCCGCGGGCCGTAGTTTGAGGAGCCCTGACTTAGAGTACACAGAAAGAGCCATTCAAAATATAAAGGGAGGGAAAGGAAATGCTAGAGGGACTGTCAGGACAGCTGTGTAAGGCGCTCAGCACTTGTCTCCTTCACAACAAAGGACCAGAACAGCGACCAGATAACACACATCAAACAGGGAGTCTGAGAGAGAACACTGAAACTTAGCAGGGCAGTGACAGGGAGCTTCTGAGGTACAGAATGAAGGGCACATGAAGCAGCTGGCCCAGCTGGGATTGGCTCAGAGCTAGAGAAAAGTCCCCAGTATGGGAAAGAGGTGAGCAAGAGCTCCCCAGCGGTCCACATTCCCGTCAGACTCCTGTGATTCTCGTTATGGGAAAGCCCCTCAGCACTTACTGGCTCTGAGACTAGTACACAGAGCTACCTGGGGTAACACCATGCGACAGTGTTATTCTATAGAGGGAGTTCACAGTGGGTCCCACCTGCCCCCCCAAGACCCAAGCAGCTGCAGCATGATGCCATTTTGAGAGCCCCAAATCTGGGTCCCTTAAACTGCTCATAGTAATAATGAGTCCCTTTTCAAGGGTTGGATTGGACAGTGGGAAGGGGTGTGGGTAACACCTGGCTTAGGAATATAAAGGAAAAAGGGGGCAAATTAAATCCTGTTAGCCAGTTTTATTCTCTCTGTATTTGATGATTTGTTTATTTTCAGTTAAAATTAATAAAATACTATCTTGTCCCCAATTTTGGCAAACCCTAACACATCTCTTCTGCTTCCCTTTCCTCCTGTGTTACTAACTTTGAGATACTAGGAGATTTCTAATCCCTTTAACTTCTCTCAGGAACTAAGACACATTTTTCATCAGAAAGGGGGGTTGTCAGTCCCCCCCTTTGCATGTCTTTGTGCCTGCCCCTCCCTTGTCACTGCCCATCATTTTAACAAACACTGGCAGCTCCATCATTCGTTCTCTTTCCTCTTCCTATTACACGAAGCTTTTCAAGCATGGTGAATCAACCAAGTGCTAAGTTGTATGTGGCAGAGTATAATTGCCACAGGAGATCAGAGAAGGTAAGCAAAAAGGAAGCAAGAAGGAGATCCATGTGGGAGCTGGGCCCAGAGGGTAGAGGGTCAGTAGAGTGTAGCTGTCAAGTGATCACAGCATGGCAAGCGCCATGCCAAGCACAGCAATTGCAAACACACATGCATTCACACCGCCTTCCAGGGGGATACCACGACCGCCATTTTACAAGTGAAAAAAGCGTTTAGGAAAGACTATGTCTGGCAAGTAATAGCATATGGAGTCAAAAGTTCCTTTTTATGAGGGGTCTAGCCCTCACATCAACAGTTTAATCTCTCAGGTTCTAAACCTCTGGTCTAGACCACTGTGTCTACACATTTGGCTGGGCCAGAGGAAACAAGGCAGGCCATATAATAAAAGTCACATGTGACAAACTCACAACTAATATACCGAATAAGGAAAATGTAAGGTTCTTTTATCTATAAACTGGAACAAGATAAGGATGCCTGCTGTCACCACTCTTGTTGTTCAGCAGAGTACTAGAAGTCCTGGCCGGAGCAGTTGGGCAAAATCTGTGGTTGAGACCATTCTGATTCCAAAAACTGTGGTTGAAACCATCATTTCTATGGACTTGGCTAGGCAAAGGAGGCAGAGAATCCATTCTGAAAAAAATTACTTGGGTTGAAAAAATTCACAGAATCTATTATCAGCAAGTTCTCTAGTTACTTTCAGAATGAATTCTGACAAAGTGAATTTGTTCTGTTCTTTTAAGGAAGTCTTGGTATTTAAATTGTAATGTAAATCAGCTCCCATCATTCCCTTAGTTAATATGTTGCATTGGTGTTCGGTCACACAAAGAATAAAAATCCAAACGTTTTGGTAACATCTTGTTCACGATGCTGTGTTGATTCTCGTCCCTTCACTTCTCTCTGAATTCATGTCCTTCTCTGGCTTCCCTTACACAGAGAAATGCTGTGACTTCACTCTGGTCACATTGATAATTGGCATTCTTGGTGATGCTCAAATGTACCAAACTGATTTCCTCTTACCTGGATCTTTCCATGACTTCCTTACATCATTTTGGTTTCTTCTTAGAGATTTCTTAGACCTCCAGTCTTAAGTGTGCCCCTCTCCCTCTATCTTCCTACTTTACCTCATTCTTCTTCACAGCATTTCACAGCTCTGGCCACATGATGTTCTGGGAAAGAAAGAAAGAAAGAGGTCATGTTTTTGTTCACTGAACAAACAGGATTCTTCAAAGAGTTCAGTGATTTCCCATGCAGCTTCTAGTTATTCTACTGTTTTGAGAACACATGCATGAAGTATAGAAAAAATATAAGAGCTTAGGACTATAAGCAAACAAAACAGCAATAGACGTCTTCTCTGGACAACTACTTCTCTTTAGCTTAAGACAAAACATAATTGTGCAAATTGGTGACACATCTGAAAGACTGTGGGTACCTCTCATGCTATCTTTTGGAAGGCCAATTTGGACGTCAGAACTTAAAGAAAGGGTCAAATTAATAGGTAGAACATCACTAGTATCAGGAATAACCATACTAGCTTTCATATTTCTGAACTTATCTCTTGGAAACCTTTCTCATAAATATCAAAAAAGTACGGGGCCTTTTGAAGCTATAGCCTTTAAGTCTCATGAAAGAGACTGTCATGTACAACTGACAACTTTTCCTAATGAAAACAGAGAGAAGACAGGACAGGTGGCTCCCTTGGGGAGGACACCCCAGGGAAAGAATCTATTTGGGTAGGGATTTTCACAGTATGCACTTTTAATATCACTCAGGGCAGCATCTTAATCAGGCTCTACTGGTGGGAAGCACTCGCCCAGTAGTGGGGAATGCCACAGTAGAAATTTAATCTGAACACTTGGCATAGGTCTAATCATATTTTACTTATTTTCTTTTATGTGTCTGCGTAAGATAAATGAGTCCCCTCCTTTATCAACAATAGCTCAGGATTTATAAGCTCACATTTTTCACCTAGGACAGGGGATGCAGCGACTTGCACTTTATTATCCATCTCTCATTTTCTTGCTTCAAACAATCGATAAATTCCTCACCGATGTCTCTCTTTAAAGGTTGCTTACTAGTTTCTGTTTCGAAACAAGGTGCTGGCATTGGTTTTTATGCCTAAATCCTCCCTGAATCAAGGTGTACATTTAGAATGATTTGCAGGAGCGTTTGTAAGTATTAAGCTAGATTACAAGTCACACAAGATGCCCTAATTGTAGCCTCTCTGAGTAGTAGATACCAGTTCCCAATGACAGCTGAAAATAGTTGCTGTCTAAGTTGTATCCCATTCTTGTGCATCAAAAATAGGACCTATATTTCTTTTCTTGGAAGTACAATAGACTTTACTGTTTCTATTGCCCAGCTACTCATTGTAGGGCAGGAGAGAAACAAATCAAAGAGGTGAGGCTTCTCCGTGTTTATACTGCCAGCTAGTGGAAGGGTTCAGGTCAGAACGCAAGTTTTATACTCTTCCTTTAATTCCATGGTATGGGCTTACATGTCCTCCCACCCAGTCTGTAAGGATAATCTTCAATATCTGGAAGTATACACCAATACCCACACTAACCTAGTTATTTTCTGGAATAGCCACCCAGCACAGTCCTGTTCTACATAAATAGTGTCTGGGGGTTGTTGACACTTAAGCCAGATTTGACTCCATGTGGGAGCTATCACTGTGGTTCATTTTGGCGAACAGAAGACTTTTTAATCCAGTAAGTCAAAATTCACCGTCTTTTCTGAGTCAGGAACTATGATGTGTAATTGGGATAAAAGGACAGCTACAATATTGCCTCTGCCTGCTAGATGCATGAAATCTAGACAGAGAAAAATGATAAGAGAGTGCGGTCAAACATGCAGTCACTACTTTTAAGCACCTGTTCTGAATTGACTTTGCATTGCTTAAGTTTCATTAGCCAAACCAATCATACCTAGATGGAGAAATACAATCCTACATGTACCCAAAGAAATAAAGAGCAGTAAGATGTTTAAGGTGGTGGCTACTTTAACATTCTGTACTTGAGTGACTACCCTGTTCTTTTACTCTCCATGGACATGGAGCTTGGATAAAATGCCTTTGCTGTTCAGAGCTACTGATTGTCTGTTACCATAGTATATCCCTAGCCTCTTCTGACTGATACACCATGGATTCTTTGCCTTAACCCTCAATTTAGAATCCTTACTTATCTTGATTAAGTGGGTCAGCCAGGATTCTGACCAATGCAATCTGATTTCAAATCTCATAGTCTTAGCCAATATATCAAAATTTTGTGTGTGTCTCTCTGTGTGTGTGTGTGTGTTCTTCAGTTATTGAGGAAAGATAGTTGCTAAAGCACTGAGGGGAATCAAGGACGTCTTTCCAAAGAAATTGGTAGCTAAGCCCTAAAGGATAAGTAGAAACTAAGCAGTTTAGTAGGAACTAAAAAAAATTAGAAAATTAGACTTACTCCTTCTGCTTGTATTGGTGGTGGTGGGGATGGTGGTGGACAATCTTCTCTTTAATTTACCTTCCCCTAGGAAAAAATTATAGAGCAAAGAATGCCTGTCCATACATTGCTGTTAGTAACTAGGAAATATAGGATGTTTCAAATACAGTGGTCTTGAATCTGTAAATCGTTAACAGGAACATTATGAGATGTTATAAAACAGAAGAAAGAAATCACAATTTTGACCTATCAAAGAAATTTGACAGTTATATATGCCCTATGTTAATTCTTCCTCTCTCTCACACACACAGCCACACATGCACGCTATTCTAACCACTTTATAAGCTGTAGCTTTATAGAACTCAGATGTCATAAGGAGAAGAAAGAAAAACTCTATAATCTATCAACATCAGTGGCAAAAGGAAGAAAATATAGAATGAAGTTGAGTTTACACAGCACATGGCAAAGAGAATCAGAAGCTGTAACCCAGACACTGAAGGATCATCTGGTCCTCTCCTTTGCTGCTGTGTTGCCATTTATAATGCCCCCTAGAAAAGAAGGCCAGGGGCTGCCTCGCACACAATTCAGTTATATTCATCACAAAATATTTCCTGTGTCTAATTCAGCACTGTCTTGACCCTAGAAATCCTTCATCAAGTTTTCTTTGATGGAACACTGCCATCATATTCCTTTAATAACCCCATACAAAGGATGAATAAGTCATTGCTTAGCTGTTCCCTCTCTGACCTACTACCTCTTTCCACAGCACATGCCTTTCAACTAGTTTTCTTTATTGATTTGGAGAGTCCCTAAGTACATCATTCCATGTCTGGATTCCTCTTTTCTGTGAATATCATTTCATGTCTCTTAATTTAAAAAATAATTCAATCTTTTTAAGGTTAATTTCCATACTATAATATTTGCTCATTTTTAGTCTATGAATCAATATTTATTACTATACAGCTAATATCATGATCCAATTTTTTCCCCATTTATGATTTTTACGTATATTCATGAGGTACAAGTACAGTTTTGCTACATTGATAAACTGCATGTGGTGGAGTCAGGGTCGTCAGGGCCTCTATCACTGGAGCAGCCTACAGAGCAACCTACCTTCCTCCCCTTCCCCACCCCTCCTGGTCTCCACCATCCAGCATTCCACACTCTGCTCTGTCTGTGCATAGTATTCAGTTCCCACTTACTTGTCTTTCTAGTTCTGAATTTCACTTAAGATAATAGCCTCCAGTTCCATCTATATTGCTGCAAAAGATGTAATTTCATTCTTTTTCTCCAGCTGAATAGTATTCCACGGTGTCTATATACCACATTGTCTTTATCGAATCTTCTATTAATGGGCACATAGACTGATTGCATAACTTTGTTATTGTCAATAGTGCTGCAATTAACATGAGAATGCAGATATCTTTTTTATATATTGATTTCCTTTCCCTGGGGAAAGGGAGGGAAGTTACAAAGACTCAGGAAAGGAAGGCGTTTGGAAAAATTGCTAGCATGTTATGTGACATAGTAAAGGGAAACTGGCAAGGATGGAGAAGTGAACTAGTGCAGGTAAAAAGTGGACTAGCTATTACCTTCAGGTGTTTGTTTTTCACTTTTGCTACCCCTGCCATATTATGTTTTAGGGTCTGAGAAGCTGCAAAGAAGATGGTTCAGTTTGCAAATGGTAGGAGGGACCATTCACAGGATAAAGGGATGGAAGCTAGAGAGCTCTCAAAATTTAAAATACTCTAATACAGTATTCCCAACTTTTAAAAGCATCATTGCCTCTCCTCTCCCCCAGGAGCATTTTTTGACATTTTTTGCTATTTGCCCCACTCTATTTTAATATGACAGGTATACTGTGTATATACTCCTATATAAGCTTATTTATGTTTTCTATATTAAAAAAGTAAAATGTTTACATTCTTTCAACCCCTCAATAACCATTTTTCACCATTGGGTGCCATATCCCCTTAGCTGGGGAATGCATGTTCTGATAGATTAGCATCTGGTATAGGAATAGGTATAGTTTTTAACATTCTTATAATCCCTATACTACCTTTCAAAATGCAATAGTTTAGAATGAATAGATTGTATCACTCAACAAGAATTTGCTAAGCAGTATTTTAGAAAGTGAGACTACAGCATGAGCAAAACAGTAAAAAAAAATCCCATCCGCATGAAGCTTACATTCTAATGCAATCTTGGATCAAAACTAAGCAATGCCTGCTATTAAAACTGCTCCCAGTAAGAGATAGTCTGGAGACCTGCTTACTAAAACAGGACTTGGCATCATTTCATGCCTGCAAATGTGCTGACCAAATTAAAAACCCATCTGATGCTGACACAGCAAGAAAATCAAAGGAGCAGGAAATAGCAAAATAGCACTTTCTTAAAAGCAACATCATAACAATTTCGACCCCCTTCCCACACACACACACACACACACACACACACACACACACACGGCCAGCAGGAAAGTCCATCTCACTCAGGACTTCATAGATGTCGTGGTATCTTGCCCAGCACTAGAAAGGCCCCCGTGGGGGCACTGGTCACTGTCCTGGTCATGGGAACTGAGGTTTCACCCATGCCATCCCTTGAAGTCCTGAGGTTCTGCTGTCCCTCTGCCCCTCTAGGATAAGAAGCCTGATAGACTGGAGTCCTGCTGCCCTTGCCCTATGAAGCCTTGACCCCTCCTGGGGACATTGAGATGACAATGGTCTCCAGAACTAGGTATCTCCTGTTCGCACCTCTCTTCTCAGAACACCTGGTACAGCTAATTTAGTGAGATTTACCTTTCACAGAAGATAGGCAGTCCTATGGCTATTAGACTACTCCTCCGTCTTCACTCTGGAAATCTCTAAGGCAAGTAATCCAGAGCCTGGGAACCTGTTTGAAATGGTGAGAAGGGATCAGAGGCCAGCAAGAGAGCGATGAGGGAAGAGACAAGTTAATATTTCAAGGTATTGTTCTGCCACCCTGAAATCTTATTTATTCTATACCCATCTTGTAGAAAACTGTTTATTCAAAACAACCAAATAACCAGACTGAACTAGATCAAGGGTAAAGATCATGTCCCTAAATCCTTTGACCAGCCCAGAGGGAAAGTCTTCAGATTCTACCCACTTCTGCCCCTGTCCCTAGGCCTATCTCCCCTGAAAATCTGTTTGGGGTCAGGGCATGTGACACTCTAAATTGGACAAGGAAAATAGTGGAATTTCCTCTTGTATGTTTGAAAATTTCTAAACAAGCCCCGTGCCAGGTGTGGGGTAGTCCCTGGTGATACTGTGAGGAGCAGGATGTTCCAGCTCCTGCCCTCACTGGGATTACAGTAGGAGCCTGGCCTCCTGCTCCCAGTTCTGATGCACTTTAAGGACTTCGGTTCCATTCACTGGACAGTGCTTAGTCAAGGCCAACTACCCACCTGTCGGGCTACTAGAATGTTCATGCTTGCCTTAAAGAAAACTATTTTCACCGTTTAAAGAGGAAAAGAAAATATTGTGTATTTTTCCAATTACTTTGGATTCTCAGTCTTCTGAACACGTGTTACACAACTGACTGGGAAATTTTTTGTGCTTCAGAACTGACCTAAAACTCCTATCTTAATAGTACCTATAGCTTCTTATGTAGGTAAAGGTAAAACTGTTTCAAGGATATATTGTTTTGATGTGTCCCCAACCCATTGTCATTGCTGCAGAGCTGTAAAGGAGACTAAGTATGGGAAGATATTGCGTAGACGACTCTCATCTGCTTTGTATTATATTTTGGATATAGAGGCCGATAACAAAAATTCACTCCATTCGGTAAACTTTTCCACAAAATACCTTTAAGTAGACCTAGAGATGGAAGCAAGGTAGGAAAAAATAAAGCTAATCATCAGAACTTGTAAGTGGAAGAAATGATAGAGATTTGACAAGTTTGGGGTGAGTTTTCTGCCATGAGAGGTATATAAGGAAAAGCTATGTTACTACTTGAAAAGTAACTGACTGTTGGATTCGATTTGGGTTTCTGAAGTTTTAGTCACTCTTACACCTTCTCACCACTAACATTTTTCTGTGGCTGTGTCCCACCTATGTTTAAACTGTCTTACAGGTAAGATTTGGGGTGGTGTTCTCTTTTTGTGACTCTAAAATGGCATGCCGCACAAGGTTATGCACACAGTAGGCTTTCTAAAACCAGCACATGATTCACTCTGATTATGTTTCCCGGGACAGGAACCAATCGGGTTGTAACCAGGAGCCTCAACATGGGAAAGTGGAATGAAGGTCTTCTCCCATAAGAATGGACGGTTTCAGTCTTGGGATTGAGGATATTCCTAGCTAATATTGCTGAGTGCAGTCACCAAATGAGCAAAAATCAGAGACAGTAAGAAATCGAGCAAATTTAATATTTACATAAGGATACTACTTTTGCATATATTAAAGATTAGGTTAGGATAGTGACTAAGCATATACAGTCTGAGTTGGGAAGACTTGGCTTGGAATTCCTAATTCTGTCATTAACTAGGTGTATGATTTTGAGCAAGTTACTTACCAACAAATTTATTCACTTATATAATAAAATAAGAAAAATAACTCTGTCATAGGTTCATTGAGAAGATGACATGAGAAATATATGTGTAGCACTTAGTATAAGATGTAAAGTATACATTCTTGGTAAATATTCATTTTTAAAATAAATCACTAAAGAACATTTTATTATTACAATTAATTTTTATAGGAAATTAGAAAGTACAGATAAGTAAACAGAGGAAACTAGAAAGCACTCATAACCCAGACATGCAAAGATATTAAATGTTAACATGTGAGTATATTTCTGCCTAAAATTTTGCCACTATAAAATTTCCACTAGAATTTTTTGTTATTTCCACATGATTGTATGTGTAACAATGTGCAATATAGGTAAAGTAGGCTTATTATATATTTCTTTAACTGTTTCCCTCAATAATGCATTATGAATCATTTATACTCTTAAATATTTCTAGTATCCCCTTAACTTATTCTATTATTTTAACATGTAACTTTGTGATTGTTTCTGAGTTTTCTTTTTTTTTTTTCTCTTATAACTGTCGTAGTGATGAATAAGTCTATACTAAATACTTTCGCATTTACATGATTATTTCCTTATGATTATTTCAGTTCACATTTACATGATTATTTTCAGGAACATGGTAGTTTTTAGTAGTAATAAAGAAAATGAGGCAGTGAATAAAAAGGAAATAGTTATCAATGCATGATAAGTAATCAATAAATCAAACAATAAATAAAGGGTGGGGGATATATATCTGTAATGTAAGAAAATAAGATGTTGAAATTGCCTTGCTAAATACCACAGATCTTTTATTTAAGAATGTTTAAAAGTTCTTGTTTGTTTTGTGAGCACATCATGTCAGTTTATAGAAGTCTGGTTGAGTGTGTGTTTCTGTGGGAAGTTTGCCTCTCCAGCTAACAGAAATGAAGACAGTAATCTAACACCAGAGCTAATCTATATGTCTGTCTTGGCAGGGTTGGGGTGCCTTTGGAGGTTTGCTTTTGTTTCTTTCCTTTTTTTTGCAAATTCCACCTGCTGGTGAGACAGAAGCATGTTTTCCAGCCTATTGCCTCTCATACTGGGTTGGAATGCCCAACCTGGGGCCTTCTTGGCAGAGCTGTGTCCACTAGTGCCAGAAATAGAAATGTACAGATGGTACGCTATCCATGAAGGAACAATATTGACCAACAAGATCTGTTATGATCCATAGGCTGAAGTGCTTTAATGAAGAAGGGGGGGGTGGCGGGAAATTGCCCATTTCCCAGTAGTCATTCAACCCCCCATGCGGCATCTGCACTGAATATATTGAGGAACTCCAGCACAGTGGCAGTGCCAGAGGGGAGAAGCTGCAGAAGTCTGAGGGAACACAGATCACACAGTGACACAGGTTGAGTGGAGACTGTAGCAGACTAGATACCACATGGTACATCCAAGCAGGGCAGCAGCCGCTCACCTGAGTGATGGTAGCCACATGAGAAGGCACGTCAAGAATTACTGGAGCTCTAGTTTTCACAAAGATCTGGAATCTTGGATGTTTAAAATTTAGATATTTTAATTTTCAAATGTTATTAGAAAATGGGTGAATACATAAAAATAAAGCATATGCATAGCGTGTGTGTATATAGATACAGCCGTACACACACGTTGCTGAGGGGTGGAAAATCTGGTAGAAGGAGGAAGACAGAAGCTAGACTTCTTTAAATATGTTTTGTTTTATAGATTGGACCTTGGTCAAATAGTTTACAGATATATAAAATAAAACTGGACTTTAAAAATGTAGTCATGGAAAATTGAGAGGGAAAAAAATGAAACAATTGAACCTCACTGGGAATCGGACTGGTGGTATAAACATACAGAAGGGGATTGTTTCAAGTGACTTTAAAGCTGATCAGTTTGACTATACTTTTTTTTTTGGCTGTGGCTGGGTTTGAATCCACCACCTCCAGCATATGGGGCTGGCGCCCTACTCCTTTGAGCCACAGATACTGCCCAGTTTGACTATACTGGTAGGTATAGACCTTAGAGATTTTAAAAACTGACCAATTTTAAGTTTTTACTAAAATAATGTTAAGTATAGTACTGGCATTAGTATTCTTAAACTGTTCTTTGTGTGTTATGGTTAAATCAAATGAGTCATCGTGTTGGTGTTATTAAGAACAGCAATGTGCGATATGGAAGAAAGGTAACAACACCTAAAATAAAATTCATGAGGTCAAGTGGAAATCTTTAAGTTCTGAATTTGAATTAAAGTGCATATAAAATCATTGTATATTTTAGTAAAACAAAACAAAACTTATCTTCCAGCTCTGAACACAGAAACAAAGGCTAATCTAGCAGCAATGAGCATCCAAACCCTTCAGCTTCTGGTCTCTAAAGACCAGTCTCCACTATAATAAACCAGAGCTTCTTACTAGAAATTACTGATTCCAGACGTGGGACAGAACTGTATAAGGTAATCGAGGAACATTTTATTCCACAAGCAAGAGGGTTATCAAAAATCACCAGGTCATATTAAAAGAACTCAGGCATCAACTTGAAGAGACTTTCCTGATCAAAGGTAGGAAAGTTAGATCCTGGGAGTAATAACTATGTCGGAGTGAAATAAATCAAAATGTTCGTAGTAATACTTTTAAAGTAAAACCTTTATTGGTTTGGGAGATATTAGATGACAAATTCAATATTTTGAAGTTCAGTAAAAAAAGGAGGAAAACTCAATCTCTGTTAAGTTTCTCTACAAACTGTAGTTTAGGTAAGTAAATAGTTGCTGAGATGAAATTTCTCTTGATAGAATATTCTAGCTAATAAATTAGGAAGAAATAATAGAATTAGGATATAACCAGTTTGAAATTTATAATGAAATCATTGAGCCTAACTAGGGAAGATCACTGGTAGCAGATCATATCACAACAAAAAATGTTACGTACTCAGAAATTAAGAATTTGGTAGGCCAAGTATGCTAAGTATACTATATATATTATATTATATATATATATATATATATATATATATATATACATACATACATATACATAGATATATATATATATATATGTTTAATTTTACAACTAAAACCAAAGGATGTCATTACTAAAGATAAAAAATACATATGCAAGACTTAATGTACTCTTGCTTTGTCAACTTCATGTTACTCTGAAAAGTGATATAATCTGATAGCAATGTAGTAGTTCAAATAAATCCATTTACATAATTTTTGAAAAAGTTACATGCCTCCGAATGGAAGTATCCTGTGTAGTAAACAGAAAAACACTCCCCATGTCCCAAAGGGCTCCATATCCTAATCTCAGAACTCATGAATATGTCACGTTACATTAAGAGAAATTGAGATTGCAGATAGAATTACTACTACTGATCTGGTAATCTTGAAATAGGAAGATCAAGTTCTGTTTGCTAGGATCTTATTGAATATTTTTGCATCAATATTCATTAATGATGTTGGTCTGTAGTTTTCTTTCTTTGTTGGGTCCTTTCCTGGTTTGGGGATCAGGGTGATATTTGCTTCATGGAATGTGTTGGGAAGTATTCCTTCTTTTTCTATGTTTTGAAAAAGATTATGTAATGTAAGGAGGGGAGAGGGCATAGTGTTTGATAGGATTTCACCTAATGTGCACAATGCAATGGCACATTTCAAAACGATTAAGAGTAAACATCTTACCACAACAAATAAGTGAGGTCATGGCTGTATTAATCAGTTTGTCATAAGCATTCCACATTGTACATAAAATCAGCATGTTGTACCCCATAAATGTATTAATGTACACAGTTATGATTTAATAAAAAAATAGGGAGATTACTCTGGATTATTCAGATGTGTTCAGTGAAATCATAAGTCTTTAGAGATGGAAAAGGGGCACAAAATATTGAGTATCAGAATGATTAGATGTGAGAAAAGCTCAATCAGCCTGACTTTGAACATGGAAGTGGGGTTGTGATCCTAGAAATGTGGACAGCTCAGAAGCTAGGAAGAACAAAGCAATGCATTGTCCCTTAGAGCCTTCAGAAAGGAGCACAGCCTATCGGACACTTTGATCTTGCCCACTGAGTCCCGGGTTAGACTTGTGACATACATAACTGTAAGGCAATAAATTTGTGTTGTTTTAACCACCATTATTTGTTATTATAACCATATAAAATTAATATACCTCATTGCTTAGGAGATATACATATTCTTTCTAGAAAAGAGCCTGAATCTGATGAAGCCACTTGATGTAACTACCAATTTATAGAAAATACAGCAGGTACAAGATCACATTATATGAAATTATGGAAATGTTTGGCAAAATCAAAACTCTCTGAAATTCTATTAAAAATTACATTTATCCAACAAGGAGTATGTGTATGTATATGAGATACTGACTGACTTTGGAGATTTTAGGAAATGAATTTAGGAAAGATCTAGTATTTTATGTATCAACCAATTGCTGGAGGGAACTTAATTCAAATAAGCAAATTGTAAAGAGAGAAAATACATATTAGTGAAATTTGAACATTGACGCTGGGCATTTGATATTAAGGAATGATTTTTATTTTAGGGGTGTGTCTGGAGTAATGAGATTCTGCTTATAGTATTTAAACAAAGGAGGGGAAGGATGTTGGGTATAGTAAATAATAATAGTAGGTCAGGTTCTGTGGCTCATGCTTGTAATCTCAGCAGTCTGAGAGGATCATTTGAGGTCAGGAGTTCCAAACTACCCCGGGCAACATAAAGAGACCTCATCGCTACAAAAAGTAGAAAAATTAGCCTGGCTTGATGTTATCACTTGTAGTCCCAGCTACTAAGGAGGCTAAGACAGGAGGATTGCCTGAGCCCAGCAGTTTGAGGTTGCTGTGGGCTATGTTCAAGCTACTGCACTCTAGCCTACAGAACCGAGACCATGTCTTCAAACAACAGCAACAGAATGATAGGAGTAAACATAAATTGATAATTGTAAAGATGAGTAATAGATATATAGATGTTTGCTATTTATTTTTCTACTTCGGTATGTTATTTATATAATAAAATATTAATAAAAGTATTAGTAATATGATGTCTTAAATGTTTTCTGATTCAAATAAGGCAGGTCCAATGTCTATATTTGGCCAACAGACTTCCACTATGAAATTCTGTGTAGAGTTTTGAAAATAGGATCTTTCATTTTAATCTGGAGAATCATCATTTTCTTTCTCCTGGATGACCTTATGCCTCCATTCTTTTGGTGCTGCCTGGCAAAAAGGGCCTCTTCCATCTGTGTTCATGAATGAGTAGGGGGCATTACAGATTGCTTAGAGTAGAAATTTCTCAGAATAAGTGAGCAAAAAAGATAATATGCATAATTGCCTTGAACAAGGCCTTCTAGTATTCTATGTGTTTGTACTCCCCTCATCCCATACCCTCAAGAAAAAAAAAAGGCAACAGCTTTGTTTCAATTTTAACAACCATGAAGTATTTGGAAATTTTAGCTAACCACATTACCCTGGTATCTCTGTGTTTTTATTTTAGGATGGAATGGGAAACTTGAGGATCACAGAAAAAGGTCTAAAACTAGAAGGAGATTCAGAATTCTTACAACCTCTCTACGCCAAAGAAATCCAGTCCCGACCAGTAAGTTTCTGCTGAAAGAAGGAATTACTGTTCTTCTGGAATCTAAATCAGGAGAAATTGATCTACCCATCTCCGAGCATAGATAGAGGATCTGGATAGAAAGGAGCAATTCTGGTAGTGAGATGAATTTGCATGCATAGCCGAATCTTTGAATATACTCAGAGCAGTGGTGCTATGAGCAAGTAAGATGACCTCTGAGCCTCTTTTCATTCCTGCATAATAGAGGGTAACCCCTTCTAACCCACTTTATAGATTATGCTGCAAATAAGACAAGACAATACATGCAGAAAAGCCGTAAGTAGTAGTAAGATGCGAAACAATATTGCTATTGTCTTTAACTGTCAAGTGCTTCAAAGCCATATCTGGAAACACAGAGCTGAAGAACTAGAATTTTGTTTCCCGTTAAGACACTGGACCATGTAGCTAGTGATGGGTAGAATCAATTTAATATCAACAACTGTGTTCGGAAATGGTATTTAAGGAACTTCTGTGGACTGTGTCCTACCTCCCAGCACCTTGATCTTTGCATGCCTAATCATTATGATAAGAAATGATAGATTGGTCCACTGGCATGGGGACAATGTTGCCTCTGTTTTATAGATTAAAGAACTGAGTAACAGGACAGAGATAACAGACTTTTTCTATTAACCACCATCTTCTACCTAAGCTTTTTCTTTTGTTCTTTCTTTTCTTGTTTATCAGGGTATAAGTGATTTCTACAAACCTTGCTTTCATTAACCAATATTACCAAAATGGTTTTTGTTTTTTAGTTGCTTGGTTTCACCTCTTTAGATTTAATTTTTAGTGGGGTGGTAGAACTGCTGGTTAAAAATGAATATTAATGCACATGTTCTGCCTAGGACTGATCCCTGTCCATTTGCAAGTAATGAACAACATGAAAATTTCCCTATATATCATTTGTACTGCACCCATTATTGAGCATAATTAATGAAATTCAGCAACTTGATGCAATGGTCAATTTTATTTGAATGCTAATCTAGATCCTGAGTTGTTTTAAACTGAGTGTAACTATTAAATTTCCAATAAGGTCACTTTCTTATGTGCCTAGTGAAAAGAGAGGGAGCCAGGATGTTACAGTTATCAAGAAGAGCAAGTCAATCAATGATTTATAAATTTCAGTGGAACCTATAACACATTGGCTTGGGTACTTAAAGTACCAAGAGTATTGTTAACATATTCACTGTCATTAGGGAACCTTTACCCTAGCAGTGGTTCCCAACCTGTGGGTCACAACCCCTTTGTTCCATTTGTAACAACGTGACAATTATTAATAGGAAGGTTGAGAACCACTGCTAGAGGGAGGACCGAGATGGCCTCGTGACAAAGAGGGTCAGGTGATCATTCTGCCTTGGACTGAACAGAGACTGGAGCAATCTCAAGCATTTAAAAAATAAGCTTGATTTATATTTACTTAGTTATTCCAACCTGACAAGTTGGCTAGTTAAGTCACCGGCTCATTTTAGTTGTAGTTTAGATTAATACTCTTATCCATATTAAACGTGTTTGGTCATATCCGTCTAGATACGTTGAAGGGCCAGAGAGTGAACAAGGTTTTGTTTGTTTGTTTGTTTGTTTGTTTTAACAATTCTGTCACATATAATAAAGCTTTCTTATTTCAGAGGCTGTACAAAAGTAGGCCGCAGGCTATAGTTTGTCAACCCCTGTAATCTGTGTTGGTGATATTTCCAAGCATATATGAAAGCTCTGAGTAGATTGGGTGGGTTAGACAGAGTATATTTGAAGATTATGGGTAGAATAGTTGATATAGATTAAGTAAAACATCCTAAAATAAGTTTCCTTGGTGTGGAATTAGTTTTATAAAGGAATTGAGAATGTGTTTTGGAAGACCTGAAACAGGGTACCTACCCAGTACATCTCTTGAGTTCATATGCAGAAATTCAACTTTTAGCAAATACATCAACAAGCCTGTCTGAAGCTTAAAAAGTAGTGATGATAACAAAAAATTTTAGCATTGAAAAATCTAAGTTAAACTTAATACTTTTAAATTACTATTTAAAGAAAATTGTTTGAATTTACTACTTTCCATTGTTCTTAATAAGTTTTTCTTCCAAAGTAAATAAATAACATGTAAATAAATTACATGTCTCTGTTAACAAAATATTTTCCCTTCCCAACTGAAGGGAAAAAATACCTATAAATATACAAACATAATAAAATTCATCAGTAAGTCAGATGAGCTCTATCTGAAACTTGGGCCCAAATCTATCAACATCACATGCCATGCCCTAGGTCAACCACCATACTCTCTCTCTTGCAATAACTTGCTGCCTTTCACTTTCAGCCTCATTATCCAAATCATAGCCAAAGTAGTCTTCAAAATGTCAAGTCGTAGGAGAATGTGGGAGCGTGGAGAGGGGAGGAAGGAGGGGCATCGAGGTTATGGTGTCTGACACACCTCTTGGGAGTGGGGCACAATTATAAGAAGGACTTTACCTAGCAAATACAATCAGTGTAACAATTCTTTGTACCCTCAATGAATCTCAAACAATAATAAATAAATAAATAAACCAGGAAAAAACCTCTTTGCAAAGCGTTCTCCATTGACTTCTCTTTGCATCTGAGATAAAATCAGAATTCGTCACTAAGGACTATAAAAATTCTTTGCCAGATGTTTTCATGGAGAACTTCTTCTGATCATACAGGCCCCTCAGATGTCACTTTTGTAGAAAGACCTTCCCCCAATCAGTTCATTTAGGACAGTAGACATATCTAAACAGCACACTGTTTTCCCCCCTTATTACTGTCATTATTTCATATTCTTCTGTGAGAATATATATTTGGAAGAGCAGGAGGTTATCTGGATTTTTTCTATTATATGCCCCAGCCCTAATGCTGTGCCCACACACTGTGTGCTCAATAGACATTTCTGAAATTGTATCAATGAAGCACTAAAAATGAAGGTATCCCTTAAATCTAACTGGCAGAGGCAAGTGCTTTTAAAAGTTTTTTATGTTTTTCAGAAACTTCCCACAAGTATGTATTTTTTAAAAACCATACTTTTCATACTATTTTGTACTATTTTTCCCTTCCATGTGCTGCCGCTTAACACTGTTTTGGTCAACAACTGACTGCATATATGACTGTGGTCTCATAAATTTATAATACTGTATTTTATTGTGCTTTTCCTATGTTTAGCTGTATAAATATTTACCATTGTGGTACAGTTGTCTACAGTCTTAAATGCAGAATCATGATGTACTGGTTTGTAGTTAAGGACCTAGATTGTACCATATACCCTAAGTTCACTTAGATTTGTGTAAGTACACTTTATGATGTTTGCACAATGACAAAATTGCCTAATAATGCATTTCTAATAATGTATACCTGCCATAGAGTGCCACATAATATATTGTTGATTTCCTGTATCTAATATTTAAAATTTTGAGAGTTTTCTTGAGGCATAATTGACATACAATAACTACACATATTTAAAGTATACAATTTGATAATTTTTTAAATATATATATACATGTGGAACCACCACAATCAAGATAATGAATGTAGCCACCAACCCTAAAAGTTTCTCCCTCCCTTATTTATTTTTTTTTGGGGGGGGAATATTAAATGATCCTTTATTGAAACATTTTCCCTTGTACTTTATAACTAGCCAGGCATTCCACTATACCACTGTTGATGTCATCTATGGTATCATGAGGGTGGTGGCCATAAACATTGCAGCCCAGTGACTGGGCAATTCTCTAGATCTCTTTAATGGTTCAAGAGAGTTCTCTGGCTAAAGATCAGTGCCATATCTGTCTGGCAATGTTGACAGTCTCATCAAGAGTGATATTTCTGTTGTGTTCAATGTTTTTATGTTTCTTTCTGTCTCCTGGTGGTTCTTTGAGGTCTTTGATGATGAGGGCAGATGCAGAAGGGGCCGCTTCAATAGGGGCCTGTGTGTTCTGCATAGTCAGTTTCACTGTGATCAGACCCTTCCAGTCACTGGTTTCCTTGGCAATGTCATCAACCATTTTTGGAGACAAATCCAGGGTGCTGATCTTGGGGGCCAGGGCAGATGTGGCACCGACTTCATCACTGATGCACCTCAGGTACATGACTTTGATCTCATTGGGAATGAATTTAGGTGGCATGGTGGAGGGGGCTGGTGTCAGATAAACCCAGATTGTGGACAACCAAAAAAAGCTGCACCTTGGCCTCTTCCAAGCTAAAAGCCAACAGCCCCCAGCCCCATTTTAATCCCTCTGTCCCACTGCTTCTGTCCTATTTTCCCCACCTGCTTTCTAGACAAGCACTGATCTGTTTTCTCTCCCGTACATTATTTTGCATTTCTTAGGACTTTACATCAGTGGAATCATACAGTAAGTGTATCTAAATAATTTTAATAATAAAATTTTAATTTATAAGGGTCTTTTTTTTTAAAGCATCTATTTAATATCCAACTTAAAAACGAGTAAGTTTCATTTTGCCTGCAATAGGGTTTCTATCTTGATTTGGAGAGGAGAGATATTAGAAATGGTTTAGGGCATAAACCTTTAATATTTCTCTTTTAGATGACAGAGAAGGAAATAGAGAATAATATATTAAGCATGGCAACAAAGGTGGAATTAGTCTTGCTTTGAATTGTCACAAAAACTGAAAACAAGTATGTTGACACAAAAAAAGTGAAAGAAGAATCAAAGATGGTGATTGAGTCTATAAGGTTCCCCTCTCCTCAAGCACAGCGGTTGTTGTCAGCTGAACAAAACTGAGATCCTGGCAGCAAAGAAGGCAGGAGGAATGACTATTGGGTAGGCAATGAATGGATCTGCCATATTGATTAAATCATAAACTCATGGACGCTCATTTGAACCTGACATGCAATTTTGTTACATTTCCTCTGTCTGCTGTGTCATCCTCAGCTTATTGGTTGTTTTCTGATGTGCCTGACCATTGCTTGTACACCACCTCTGGAAGACTCTCCTGTAGAATTAAAAACAGTATCATTTCTCTGTAGATCACAGCAGCTGCTTCTGTTTCCTGGGGCATCTTCTTCTGCTTTTCCTATTGAAAAAAGATCAGTGTCCAATTGACCAAGATTATTCAGCTACTCAAAGCAAGGATAACTAATGAAGCAACACTTAACTTAACTTTGGTATTTTGTTTCACTGATCTAGGAACAATTGAGATCAGTTAAGTAGTCTACACAATGTTCAATACTGTATCTGATTACATTATTGAAGGTTGCAACCCTGGTATAGTCACTACAAATTGATTAGTGTGATAACAATCACTTAGGAAGATAAATGAGTGAGAAATGTTCATCTTTATAAAGATTTTCATCTGGGAATTGAATGAAAACTCTAGGGTCTCCTAGTTTTCAGCCACGTGGAAATGTATCTTCTATGTAGTAAAATGTCACATCACTCAGAAAACAGATTGAGAAGTATTATACATTAAATTAAAAATTTTACCATGACAGCCTGTCTTCGAAATGTCACTTGAATGCATTAGCACAGAAGTTTATAAAGAAAAGAAATTTACTGCTAAAAAAACTCTCTATTATAATCCCTATTTCAACATGATTAGATATCTCTTTAATTGCTAAATACAACTATAAAATTTTTGGCAAGAGATTTTAGTAGATATATTGAGTACTAAAGAGACATTTACTCAAAAAGTATTACTTAGGCAAAAGTGGTAGATCCCTGCTTCTTCAGAGAAGCATCTTACCTTGCATCTCATGATGCGGGAGTTAGATGATGCTTTTGTATAATTTAATGTAAAGTGACAAAGCAAGAGAAACCAGCTTTTACTGAGCACTTACTTTGTTCCACACCGGTAGCAATAACAAAGTTGCATAATGAATTTGTCTCTATCCTCAGACTACACATGAGGATGGGGATAGAGGTCCTAGCCCACTGCTGTATTGAATATAGAAGGTCAGGAGTGGAGGCAAGATCAAATAAAAGTAACTTACATTAGGAGAATACAGTGGAAAATTGTTACATGAGTTTTGAGAGCATTTATATGTCTTTTAAATATTTTATCCTATTAAATTCTTACCTATTTTAAGATGTTCTTCTATCCAAATCAGTACATAGAATTATGAAATCACATATAAACAAGATTCTTTGACTAAGATGCAGTCTAGCACTGTGGTTAAGCACATGTGACGTCATGTTGGACGTAACAGCCAGTAGTACCATTTGCTCAGTTAGTGATCTTTGAAGTATTTCTTAACCTTTGCAAATACCTGCTTTCTTACCTGTACAACTGAGATAATGTTAATACCTACATCATATGTGTTTGTCAATAAGTAAGATAATGTTTATTAATTGCTAATACAGAAGTTGAAATGAAGTGAGCATCCAGAAATGATACTGGCTGCCCTCATTTTATGATAATGATGGTGATAATAATTTTCGCTGTCTTCATCATTATCTAATCTGAATTTCATCTGATGTTTGAACTTCCTCTGAACCAGATGGTCTTTCATTCTCTGCTTGAATATCTTCTTAATGAAAAACTCACTGCCTTCAAAGGAAACCATTTCATATTCAATAGCTTTTAATTTAAATTTTTTCTTTCACTGATTTACATTCTTCTTAAGTTTAACTCACTTTTCTCTCGTTCTTAGCCTTAAAATTTTTTTCTAGGTCTAGCATTCTCAGAAAAATAGCTTAACAGTATATGTAAAGTACTTTAAAAATGTTTGCATACTTTGATTTTAGTAAGGACATTTTCACTCTTTTTATGACATAGCAATAGCAAAATAAAATATTTAAAAATCAAAACACATATACACATACCATTGCTTCACAAAAGCCTGTGTAAATGTTGGTTCACATTAAAGTCAGAATTCTGCATCTAAAATTGGTATTTTTATCCCATTGAGGGTATCAAAGTTTGTCAATATTTATGAAAGTAGAAAAACATATGTATACTTTTTGAAACTCTGGTCACCCTTATAAATTTTTACTTTGGGATCGGTCAACCTCTTTGTTTTGCAGAAGAATGAGGGTTTTTTTTTAATCCATCTTGTTTTTAGTGTGAGATGTCAGTTGAGATTTATTTCAGCAGCCTGAATTACCAAGACACATCTTGGCTGGAAGTTGAAAGCCTTAAGAATTTAATTATTGAATAGGCCAGTAATTTCATTTAATGGTTGGGGAACTAAGGCCCAGAAATAGGAAGTGGGACTTCAGAACTAAAATCCAGGATTGCAGTATTCTTCCATATTACCACACTCTTTTAAGTGGTAATTGTCTCATGAATGTATTTGGTAGACGTTGGGTTACACATGGTGATCCCTCTCTCATAAGAAATAACTTTGGAAGCCATTTTGAGTTTTTAAGAGGCTTCAAAATCACTGAGAAAAGAAAACTGGAAAAAAAAGTGTACAATGCAATAAAACTGAGCCTAATTACACATAATCTAATTACTGTGATGATATTCTCTATTTAATAAATTTCTTGTAAGGGTGAAGTAGTTTAAATGACCTATTGAAATGAAGGCTTATAACAGAAGTTATAAACCGAATCCAACTCACGGACATACTTTATTTGACTCACACAATATTTTCCTTTTAACGTGCATATGTTTCTAATATTTAAAATCTGAAGATTTCACATTTTTTATAATGTATGTTTTCTGATTCTCATGAAAGAACAGAAAATCTAGCAGAGAGTTTGACGTTCTTAGGGGCTGGAGCGCAGTAGCATTTCCTTTATATAGGGCATTTGTTTTTCATTTTCCTATAGTCTCCATTGCCAATATATTCTTGGAAACTGACTTTAAGTAAAAATGACATATAACAAAACAACTTTTGTCTCATCAATGTTATAACTAAATGCATTGAACTTAAACTATTTTATTTAAGGATCCATTGTACGTCATTTTGCTTAAAGTGATCATTTTCAAGAACCTATTGACAATATTATGTGAAGACAACTGTATATACCTCATGCCTGAGTCCGGAAATAACGTTGGTTTCATAGGATTTATATTGACTTCTAATTCATTGTTCTTCACTTCTAGTTTCTTTCTTTTGTACCCTATTTTCCCTTAGTGGTCTGGCACCCGTGAGTTTTCCCTCTCAGTTTTATGGATTATTATTGCCAAGTTAAAAATTGTATATTTAAAGTATACAACCTTAATAATGTTTTAATATACATTGTGAAATGACTGCCACACTCGGGCTAATTAGCATATCCATCACCTCACATAATTAACTTACATAATGTGTATGTTAGAATATCTAAGTTCTACGTTCTTAGAAAATTTTAAGTATATAACATTTGATTATTAACTACAGTCAACTTGTGTGTTAGTTCTCCAGAACTTATTCATATTATAACTGAAAGTTCATACCCTTTGGCAAACATCTTACATTTCACCTACCTGTCCTTGGTGACAACCTACTTTTTTAGATTCTACATAAAACTGGGATTATACAGTATTTGCCTTTCTGCTACTGGCTTATTTTCCTTAGCTCAGTGTCCTCCAGATTTATCTATGTTGTTAAAAGTGATGGGATTTCCTTCTTGTTAAAGGCTGAATAGTATTCCATTTGTATATGTACCACATTTTCTTTTTTCATGTATCTGTCAGTAGACATATAGGTTGATTCTATATCTTGAATATCATGAATAATGCTGCAGTGAATATGGGCATGCAGATATCTCTTTGGGACATTGATTTAATTTCCCTTGGGTATATACCTACAAGTGGGATTGTTGGATCATATGATAGTTCTATTTTTAATTTTTTTTTTTTTGAGGAACCTCCCAATAGTTTTCCATAAGGACTGTACCGATTCATGTTCCCACAAACAATACATAGGGGTTTCTATTTCTCATCCTTGCCAATAATTGCAATCTTTGACCCTTTTGATAATAACCACACTAAGATGTGAAATGATACTTCATTTTGGTTTTAATTTGCACTTCCTAATGATTACTGATGTTGAGCACATTTTCTTATATACATTGGACATTTGTATGTCGTCTTTGAAATAAATGCCTATTCAGGTCCTTTGCCTATTTTTAAGTGAGTTATTTGGTAGGTTTTTTGTTTGGTTGGTTGGTTGTTTTTTGTTTGTTTGGTTGGTTGGTTTGGGTTTTTTGTTGTTGTTGTTGTTGTTGTTGTTGTTGTTGTTTGGTTGAGTTCTATGAGTTCTTTATATATGTAATATTTTTGGCATTAACTCCCCATCAGATATATTGTTTGCAAATATTTCCTCCAGTTCCATAGGCTGGCTTTCCACTTTCTTGACTGTTTCCTTTGCTATGTAGAAATGTTTTAGTTTGATTTAAGCCCTACTTATTTGTTGCTTATTTTGCTTTACTTGCCTATGATTTTGATATCATATATAAAAACAAGTCATTGCCTAAATCAACATCATGGAACTTTCTCCCTTTCACTAGGGAGTTCTACTGTTCTAGGGGTTCTACTGTTTCTAGTCTTATTTTTTATTTGATTTTTGTATGGTATAAGACAGGGATCCAACTTCATTTTTTACATATGAACATTCAGTTTTCCAAGCACCTTATATTGAAGAGACTGCCCTTTCCCCCATCATAAATTCTTGAAACCTTTGTTAAAGATTAGTTGGCTGTATGTGTGAGTTTATTTGTGGGCTTTCTATTTTGTTCCATTGGTTTATACGTGTGTTTTTATGCCAGTAACATGTTGTTTTGATTTCTGTAGCTTTGTGACATAATGTGAAATCAGAAAACGTGCTGTCTCACCTTTATTCTTCTTGCTTTTCAAATTATATGCAAGCTCAATACCAGGTAGTAGTGGTCTTTGAATTTCTGGAGGCTGAGACTATGGCCCGCCACAGCCATTCCCACCCTGAGTCTCTTAGAACATGTTTTCTTTTTGTATTTATTCCTCTATCCACTGAAGAGCATGAGCTAGGGAAAAAGGCAGAAAGTGTGAAAATTTGGATTTTACATGCTGTGTATGAGGCAACAAGCACAGAAGTAACATGGAGTGACAGACACACACATAGTTGTGTAGCGGCTACACTGACAATTTAGTTGCAATGAACAGAGTCTTGTCTCTGCTTAGTTTAGAAACCAAATGAAGGCTGTTGTGGCTTCTCCTCAGTAAGCAAAACAGCTTCAACTCCCAACTGAACATATTGCACACAAAAGTATTTTCCATGCCACTTGTATGGAACATGAGCATCTTGCTGTCTTTAATTAAGGAGTTAACTGGACCATGAAGTATTGCCTCAGCAAATAAAAGTGATTTGTACTAAGTCAGAGTGGTGCATTAGGCATTTTTGCATTTATTTGCTCACACATAAATTATGGATATGATTAAAAATTGGAAGGGTCATCCATAAGCCTATCTGTACTAAGAATCCAATTGCCATACCCGAATGTATCTGTTTACATGTTGTAATTTATTATGGACAATAGTGTGAACCAGCTGCTTAGTTTTGTTTTTTTTAAACAGACACAAACTTTGAACAGATCAATACTTAAGTGGTATTGATACTTTTGTCAGTTTGTTTGTCCTGGAAAACACAGGTAGTTATTCAAAGGCTTTTGGTTGCCATAGAATTAAAATGGCTTGTGAGCTTCTTGTTCTTTCTTTAATTTGGGAGAAATTGTGCTTGCTTTTCTTAAATGAAGCATATACTAGAAATTCAAGAGTTATCGAGGGCTTTGGTCAGATCTGAATTATAACTATGTCAGCTAGAGTGCTGGCAGAAGTGGGTCCAAACTTCAAAGAAGGCTGAGAATGTCTGATTGTATAATATGAGGTCCATCGGGGCAGGTAGGCTTCCTCAAAATCTTCCTTGTTACCTATTATGGTGCATGAAGATCCATCAATAGAATCTCACTTGAGACTTCTAAATGTCTCTGAAATTTTGATTCCTACCAAATTGCAACTGTATACACTCCTCTCCCCCATGCACACATATGTATATCCACAAAGGATTGGATATAACTTACAACAAATATAGGTAGTAACATAGTAACAAAAGGGTGATATGTTAAGATCAGGGAAAAGTATTAATCAGAAAAGAGGCAGAGATGGGGGTAAATTAATAGTATATCAGGGAAAGGCCAGAGTGTCCCAGTTGCTTGAAGTTACTAACTGCACTTAGTTTATCAATTTTCTGTGAAGAAAGACAGTGCATTAGATGACGTCTTCTATCTACACTCTAGAAATCTGAATAAAATGTTCCCTATGGGAAGAGGAGATACCGCTTGTCGTCATTGTCTGGTGTTATAGAAAGTGCACTATCCAAAGTTGGGGAATCTGGGTTTGCTTCTCATTGTCCCACCCTCCAGGAGCGAGCCCTGAGCTCATTATTTCTCTTCATATCTCACTTCCTTTATCTGTTATCTAAAGAGGTTGGACATGATTAGTGGTTTTCTATAATTAATTTTTGTAAGTCATGGAATCTTTCTCTTTTTCTTTATTGTTGGGGATTCATTGAGGGTACAAAGAACCAGGTTACACTGATTGCAATTTGTTAGATAAAGACCCTCTTACAATTGTGTCCCACCCCAAAAAGGTGTACCACTGCGACCCCCCACCCCATTCCTCCTTCCTTCTCTCTGCTCTTCCCTCATGGAATCTTTCTTGAGCCAAATTTTACTTGGAACCACAAGATCTAAATGAAATGGAAGTTTAGCTGTTGTAATCCAGCAGGGAATCTCTGCCTCTTATTCTAATTTACCTTTTTCCTGATCTTAATCCTTCCAGCCTTTGATGCTACCCACCTAACCTCCCTGTTACTAGCCACAAGGTGCTGAGGCTTCAGCTTGAGGTTACAGATACCACAATTTAAAAACTGCCAGACTAGCCTCATTATTCAGGTCTCAAATGGCAGTTTTTCATGAAGACCTTTCCTGAATATCCCATTTGAAATAGATATCTTTTCACATGGCTTTATTTTCTTATGTCACATCTTATATTAATTATTTGTATATATTTTATATATGAATTTATTATGTGATTATATATTTATATACTTCCCTGTTTGCTTCCACTATTACTACATGATTACTACATGTCATGATCGGCCATGACAGCTGGGGTGGAGAAAGGGAGTACCAAGTGGTATTTAGGAGCAGGCTCTGAACCCCAACTTTCTAGATTTCCTAGATTCAATTCCTTGGCTTGCCGTGTACTGCCTGTGTGACCTCAAGCAAGTTACTTGCCTTTTCTGTGCTTTTCTTTACTCCTCTACATAATTGGCATCATAATAGCACTACCTCATAAACTTATGATAGGACAATAAGAGTTAATTTATAAGAAGTTTATAGATCAGTGTCTTGAATATAAAATGCAATAAAAATTTTGAGTATAATGATTACATATTATCATTAACATGTATTAATATTATTACTGGCTTTGTTTCTCACTGTCTCCTTAGTTCCGAGCCCAGTTCTTGTCACAAAGTAGGAAAGCAAATTAATTGAATGAATGAATGTTTTCTTAGGAAGTTTCTGGCTGAATGTTTCTGTAAGAAGCTTTTAGGGAGACAAAGACAAAATCTCATTAATAGCAGTTTTTACCTATATTATCTTTATTAGGCTCATACTAAGTATTCACTTAGTTGAACTAAGGCATGAGCCACTGTGTGGTGCAAGGCTCTGGGGCAGTAAGAATAAACTAGGTGGAGAATCTAAGAGTGGACTGAAGTCCATCTTTTTCTGCTCTACAGTTTTACCCTCCTCTAGGCCTTGATTCATGCCATCCGTAGCCTGATGAAATTGCCCAAGTGTGGAGCGATTAGGACAATTTAACACAACAAAATTGGCACTTCCAGTCCTTCAAATCTTGAGCTTCTCATCGTAATCACTATGGCACATCAGCAGCATCAAACACTTTTGATTTTAACAACATCCCAGCTGCCTCTAATGAATACTTGGTCCTGAGACTGTTTCTTTCTTAAAACTTAAAAGGAAAAAAATGCATCCCTGTGTCCACTGTGGTTTGGTTTGCTACTTTAATAGTAAGATGTAATACCTATTGAGTACTTGAGGAGAAAAAAGGTGAAAGAACCTAGCTTTAAGGATGGCACATATTTTGATATATTCTTAAAGTATGGTATTCTTCATCTCCAAACTGTTGGAGGGAAAAAGTGTTGCTTTAAAAAAATATTATTATTATTATTTTTTAAAACTTCAGTCAAAGAATACTCATCTCCCAACAACTCTGGTCACACCCAATGCTTTTTAATTACTGTGCATATGTTACACTTTTAGTCTTCATTGTAAAAACCTTGTTCATTATATAAAACACTGATAATTTTTCAGAAAACACAGTTTCAGAGGCTGAAATAACTTCCTTTTTCTATGAAATTATAAGAAAATACTGTTACTTTGCTTTTGTGATCTCTGTCAGCAGCTAAGCCCAACCTTTTGATGAGTGCTCTGTAAATTGTTACTGGTGATGTTTTAAATGGCAGTGGCCTAAATTATGAGTGTGGGACTTTCCATTTCCATGAATGACTCTGTTTTTTACCACCATGATTCTGCGTCTAGGGCAAATACTAAATGGTCTGTAAAACAAATTAGGCTTTTAAGTCTGATAAATATTTTGCAGATGCCACTTGTTGCATGTTGGAGGGAAAGAAGGAGAGGCAGACAGTGCACTACACTGAAAGAATGAGGCAAGCAGACTGCCATGTTTTCTTTTTTGCTTGATGCAATAAGTAAGATGAATTTCTCCACATCTACTAAGTCCCAGCTTCCATTTTGCAGCATTGAAGCCATGAAAATAAAAAGTGGCACCTTTCTGCAGTAAAAGACAACTATAGATGGTACAATGAATAAAGTTTTCTACCATTAAGCTGTGTAAATTGGTTTTAGCCATCAGTTAAGGCTCAGACAGTTATGTTGAGAAATATGAGAGTAATATTTATGCAAAGAAAAATTATCCTGAAGGGAGGGGAGGGGAAAAAAAAAGAAAAATTTATCCTTAGTTGGTAGCTCATTAAGAGATGAGAAATGGAGTTGGGTTTATTTTTAAATCATTAAGACATGGGGATTCATATTACTGGATTGATATATAGTTCCCATGTTTGTCGTTGACATCAGTTGTTAACAAACCAAAGTCTTTCACTTATTTCTTAGCATGCTCAATTTTTTTTAACATGTCTTGCCATGTGAACTTTCCAAGGGGTAGAATTGATCTCCATGCTGTCTTTCTATTGCTACCACAAAGAGTTTAGTAAATCACAAAGAGTTCTTTTCTCCCTCATCATATCTTAGCAAAACTCAAGTTAGGGAGTGCTATGGTTTGAATGTGTCCTCTGTAAAAATCATTTGTTAAAATTTAATGGCCAATGAGATAACATCAAGAGGTGGGACCTTTAAGAGTTGATTAGGTCAGGAGGTCTCTTCTCTCGTAAATGGGACTACAACCCTTGAAAGGGTGTGCACGCTTTCATCCCTTTGCCATGTGAAGGAAGACACAGTGTCCCCCCTTCTGGGGGGTGCTGCATCAAGGTACCATTTTGGAAGCAAATGAGAAGTTGTCATCAGACAACTGAACCTGCCAGTTCAGTGGGACTTCCCAGCCAACTGGCAGGAGTTGGACTTGATCTTGGTCTTCCCGGCCTCCAGAAACATGAAAAAAATCAATTTCTATTGCTTATGAATTACCCAGGATATGGTATTTTGTTACAGTAGGATGGACTAAGACAAAAATGTATAATGAGGAGTTTAATTACAAGGAAACAGGATTTGGCAGGATTATTAAAAAATTGCCAACCCCAATGCAGTTGTGGATGAAGAGGTACGATTACATTCTCTAAGTGGATGAAAGTATTGGGAACTCTTTTTGTCATGGTTCTCACCTCCACAGAATGGCACAGGGCTCATGGGCCTGTGGGATCCAGCAATATTGATTATATGATAGGTAAAGCTGCATGTATTGATCTGAAAGTTGGCCCATATAAAAAAAGTATCTATTTTTAAAATTATACTTGTAAAACCCTTAACTCACCCACACTTACCCACAAGTTTAGTATCCATGGCTTTCTATGCACAGCCTTGTACAGTAAATCCAATGTCCAGGAGAATCACTGAGTAAAGGAACAAAGGACTCTGGAGATGTCTGGACACTCAGACTGTTTTGTTCTTGAGATGCTAGCAAATTGCTACCACATGATAGGGAATGCTAAGAAAATTTTAAAGTATTCCTAGGTGACTGAAGGGTTTTGCTCTTCTGATATTGAAGATATTGTAACTTTAATACATGTTAAAATATTTGCTATCATGGAAATTAAGTGAACTACTAGATATGAAAGCACTTTGCAGAGGGCCCAGCCCAAAATAATTGCTCATAACTATTTGCTCAGTTTGAATCTACATAATGTTATGATTAATCCTCCATGTTGTAATAGCTAACAGGCATAATGCTAATGTAAAATTATCTCATTTACTACTTATAGTGACCTTACAAAGGATCTGTCAATTTGATCTTCTATTTAAAGAAGAACAAAAGCTTAGAAAGGCAAACAAAGAATATATATATATCAAATACTCCAATCCAGGTTTGCTGTCATACCCTGTACTTGACTGGAATGTTATACTGTATTGAAATAGTAGACAGTAGTTATAGGTTGGCCTGTGCTGTTTGTCTAACTTGCTTCTCTGTAGCCCAAAGAAACATGTAGAGTCCCTACCAGTTTTAATGAAGGAGAAAGCATCTTATTTTCTTTCTCTATCAAATTCCGATTCTCTGGGCATTTCCCAAACCCCTTCCAAGGGCTTATCTTCTGTAGGTTTTCTTCATGTAGTCCCAGCTTCTTAGGGAAGCCATTATTTCTCCATTCTAAGTATAGATCCTCTACATTGTACCATCTCCTACTACACCATTACTTTTCTCTATTCATGCCTTTTATTAGACTTACATTGTGGTATGTATTTGGAAATAATCAAAGACTCACGCAAATTAAGGCCTTGAGTCAGAAAAAAATGCCTTAATATTTCAGAGATATTAAGTTCTGTGGATAGATAGGTTTTTATCCAGAATTTCAAACTACAAGTTAATTTTTAAATTTCTAAGTGCCTTATAAATTCTTGTCATAATAATAAATATAAGAACCAACAATTATTTTCATTCCTTGAACTGATCCTTTATTTCTTAACAACCCAAAGTGACATACACACAATACAGTAAGAAGCCCAGAACACCCACATATGCAGTAAATATTCTTGGATGAAGTTTTCTTCTTTAAGATGAGGAACTTATTTTTCCACTTCCTTCAGATGGTGAGTACACATATCAATGTAACTCCATAAATTTGTATTTTTTTTGTCTAGTATTTATTAATGACAGCCTAAGGAATAGCTGAAAGTTTGCCTAATCATTTGCATAAATCATAATTAAACGTAGAGAATATATCTGGACACCATCTGTGTGCACATCATTCTTTGTTTGCTGTGAAGATTTACATGATGAACTTGTCTGACCCTACCCAGCAACTTGGAGCCATCAGGCATGGCCTCATACTATGTAGCCTGCAGGGCACAGAAGTGGAAATCTAACTTTTCTGTGTGATCACAATTTTAGGCTCGTACTGACTGCCCTGGCACAGTCTGAATTTCATGTTTTCACCTACCCTAGCCTTACTCCCAAATCATCCTTTTGTTTGTGGCCTTGACATATTTTGCTTCTTTGTTCCCCTCTTCTGCTTCTCTAACTTTGATGTGGACTTTTTCCCCTCAACTGTTGTGCGAGTTCTCCTTATTTAATGCTGTGGTCTCCAGTCACGCTAGGAGGTCCTCTCTAGTTCCTCTATGGAAATGCTGTCTCTGAATATTTCCATTCCTGTAGGATGACTTGTGTCGGGCACTTGTGAAGACAATATGGAATAGTAGTAAAGTACATATAATTTAAAGTCAAACAAAAACTGTGAAGCTTGGCTTGCCTTCTCACTGGCTTTGTAACTTGGGGCATTACTTGGCATTGTAGCACTTGAATTTTTCTGGCCATAATATAGATAATTAATAGTATCATAGAATTGTTTTTAAAATTAAATGAGAAAATATCTACAGGGTTCCTAGAACAGTGCCTGCTGCTTTGCCCACCATAAATGGCCACTGCTATTATTCAAGGCTTCATGGTAAAAGAAACCCCAAGATAAGTCTTGATGGATTGGTAGTAGAGACACACTTATGTCATTAAAAATATAAACTGAGTTCTTTATATTCATTTTCATTTACTAATTCCAGTTACACTGGTCAGATGACTGATTTTGAATTCTACCAAAATTGCACGTTCTTAGCTGAAGCAAATAGAAAGAGAAATCTTTTTTCTCCAGAAGCCAAAAGCCATTTCCCAAGAGATGTCTGTTCAACCCACATATGCAAATACAGGTTTGATGGTTTCAGTCAGAGGTGGTTCAGAATATCACACACCAGTGTTAGCCTTAAAGAATGATACGGGACTTGTCACCTCTTGGTTCATGGGGTATACCCACAAGGAAAATAGAAACAAAGCAAAGGTAGGTAGTCCCACTTGGCACAGTTGATTGACTTTAATAGGTCCTGATTATGCTGCTCATATTCCATGAAATTAAAAAGCTTACAAACGTTATGAGCCATTACCCTTCCATTTAAGGGAGCTTATGACATGTTAGCAACATTTAATGAAATTCTTTTTAGAGTGCTACTGGCAGACTCAGTGAAATTCCATGTTGAAATTCAACTTGAAGAATTGTCTGAGGAAGTTTGTTCTTTACCTGCCTGTCTTTGTAATATGTGTGACCCACTGCAAGGCCAAAAGAAGGTTCTTATTAGCTGGAGGATAATTTACCTGTGTGAAGAAGTATTTCTGCTTTGATTATGCGAGTTTTTCCAGTTGCAGAAAAGATTGCCAAGATGTCTGTGTTAATGTTTGTGGTTAGAGAGTCAGAGACTAGCCTGTATTTTTGCACCATGGCATATTTTAAAACCTACCTCCTTTCTTTTTAGTTCTGTCTATATTTGTTGACAATCTTAAACATTCTAGCAAATATTTCAAAATGCTGTTGCCTGCCCTGTCTTTGATTAACTATTGCAGTATAATTTTGGAGATAAACTTTTTTGCAAGAAGACAAAGCAGAAGAAATGAGGTAATTAAATCCTAGATCATATAGTACTGATTATTTATATAATAAATTTTAGGAAATAAAAATATTGCAGTTGGAAGAAGGAGAATTTTTGTAGCCTGTAAGAAAATTTACCAGTGAGACTTAAATTATTGAGAGATTAATTGATCATTTCTATTGTGTAGTCTTTCATTTTGAATTGTATGATGGTAACATTTAATGGTAATAGTCATTTGTTTCATCTGGATACTAGCCATATCACCATCTTGTTGGTAGTGTCCTCCACTACTTCTTGAGATTTTATGGGTAAAGAAAGATACCATTTGGTTTATATACATTTTCCTTAAATCCTCCTGACAATCTTCTAGTGTTGATCATACTATCACTGTCCTATTGAAACAGAGAACTGAGATGCAAAATAGTTTGGTAATGGTCTCCAGCCAGTGTATAGAACAATTGGAATTCAAACCCAGGTAGGAACTACCCAAAGATTATGTTTTCCATTTTGATACTGATCTGCTTTGAAGATTATATCAAGGCAGCCTCCACTGAGAACTCTTTGCAGGCAGGAGTCCTATGGTGTCATAGGCCACAGCTGCCACCTCTTTGTCAGGGCCTGGGTCTCCAGCTCTACCTATCTAATGCAGTAGTCCGGATGCAGACCGCTAAGCTACCTTGCCAAGGAACAATTGCTCTTAGGTGCCTAAGGACTATTTACTATAGCAGAGGGAAGAGAGAGAGAGAGTCTTTGAGAGAGTAAAGCAGTCTTAGAATAGATCTTGACAGTCTTTAGCAGAGCTTGGTGATCTTCAGCAGAAAGATGCTGTGCTAGCGTTCTACAGGCAAGAGAGGAGACAGAGTCAGAGTGAGCGGGTCCATGATAGAAGGCGCATGCTCCCAACTGCCTTCTCCTCCACTCTAATATAAGGCTGATCTTGTACCTCTTAACACCACAGGTGTAGAGACTGCCAATTCACCTATGTTCTCATCTTGCGAGCTCTCGTGCTTGTTAGGAGAGCTAAATTGCTCTCTATGCCCTTTTCACCAAGGTGTTCCCTTATTGAGCTATACAGGTATCTCTTATAACTCTCACTCCCCCTTGCCATAGGCTATACAGGCTGCTACACTATGGTAGGACTTAGTCAATATGGTATTCATTTGTGCATGACAATGATTGACACTCAACTAATATTGGATTGATTTGTAATTAGTATGTTAAGAATAACTCATAACATAATTAAAATGCAACTTTATTTTGTTTTCACTGTTCTTTTGAAGTATGTGTTTGGGGTGGGGGTGTTGGTATTTTCTTTAACTTTCCCCACAAAATCATGGGCAATTCCTACTGGATTTTCTGCCCACTCAATGGTGGTAAACAGGCTGATACTCACAGGAAAAATAAAGGCTTAATTCAGACATTTTAAATGTCCCATCTGAGATATTTATCAGTGCTTCAAATCTCATTCAAAGTTAAATACATTTAACTTAATACAAAGTTAAATGCATAGAGTTGATGGCTGCCTTGGAGAGGATTCATTTCTGCTGGCTGTGCCACTTCATCTTCCCACTCACCAGCTCTGTCTGTAGCCTTAGAACCTACCAGGGTGGTGGTAATGAGGAGATGGCAGTTCTTGCTTGGTCACCTCTTGGGACTGGTGAAGGAGTAAGCTGACTTCCTCCCTAATGAAGCATTTTCTGGGTTCTTTGAAGATTTCAGGCCTCAGAACTGCAACCCGTCTCCTCCAACAACTCCTGTGGAAAAAGCAAGTAAAGCACTGCATTCCTGGGCAAGCTGCTTCACCTGTCATTCTATTCCTCGTGGAAACTTCTTTGCCTCCTAGAAGTCCTCTTGAGTTGGACTTGATGTCTCTAGGACAGCACTCCGCCCCTCTTGCCCACCTCTGTTTTGTGAAAAATGACCGTATAACCTGTATCTGACAAACTGCAGTACAGTCTGTCTCTGAAGCAGAAGCCCTCTCCTGCCTCCAGTACTCTGTGGATTCCCCCCATGAAAAGTTGTGGTGACTTTGGTGACAGGAAACACAGATCAAGATCTCAGATAGGATTTACTGAAGCCACCTTTTCTCACTCGGCTTGAGGTTAGAAGTAGAACCCCCTCCCTAAAATATTCTTATTCACTAATCCCCTTTCCTCTATTTCCATAACCCTTACATCTTCTTGAAACCAGTGAACATGTTCTTTGATAATTCCTCCGTTACTCCTGCATATTTGATCTGCTCCCTTCCTTTGTAGTTTCATATCCGTTTTATCTTCATGCCTGGTTGAAACTTCATGTGTACCATCCTCCTAAATGTGCCCTGTGATTGGCTGGCTTTCACAGTAAAATAGTTGAGTGTGCTAACTTGCTGGTCCCTTGCCCTCCTGTATATAAAGTTCTTGATACCATAATGAAAGGAAGAAAATGTTGCTAAGCACTGGGGAAGCACGAGTGAATGGAAAGAAAACTAAGGACTCCAGTGGCTAGAAAAGAGACGCTCAGCTTCGTGGGGAGGCACACGGACTTCTCTTCTTACAAGTTAATGATTGAGAAATGATGTCTTTTTTCCTTGCAGTCAGGCTTCTCTGGGCCTATTTCGGGGTGTTTTCAGAGGGCACCTTAATTAGTGATGAATTTTCCTTGGCTTTCTCAGAGCTCCAGGGTCTGTAGAGTATTATTTTGGCCAAAACTGCCATTGACTAAAGATAAACTAAGCAATGGCTGAAGGTGCTGCCACTGAATGTTATGGCCATGTCATCTGGAAAAATTCACTATATTTTTTCAAGAGGAGGAAAGCATATATTTGAAAAACAGGTGAGACAAACTGCAGTGAGACATGTTTCTGATGGAACTGACCAGAACCTAGAGTTGAGTATGCTCTGCTTTTCTGTTAGTTGCTTTCTTTTGACACTTTCAGAGATCGGGATTAAGAGGGGCATTTTCCCTCTGTACCTGGAGACTTCCTTCTCTTTTTTGACAAGAGGTACAGCCTATGATTTTGCTGCTGCTATTACAATTCTGTCATTTCTGCTCTATGATTGCTTTCATTCCAGTCTCTTCTACTAAGAAGGTATTTAGCAAGTGTGTATGGATTCAAGTTTTTGGACTTAATATGAATTAAGACACTGATTTCTTTTTGCCCTACCTTGCCTGTTATATAACACTTAAACCTCTCTGTGCTCTATCTAGGATTGTATTCAGTGTTTGGTTATATTTTGTGGCACAGTGTCAATGCTCAATAATTATTATTGAATCAATAAAAAGAGTTAAGGAGGGAGGAATTAGAGAACAAAGGGACACCCTCTCTTGTGATATCTTGCCTTTGCTCAATTTTTCAAGTTTCACACTGTCCCTTTATCCTTGCAAAATTTCTCTGTTGCATTCTTAATTCTTTTCCAAACAGTGCCTAGTTGGACTTTAAGTCAGGAATATAGATAATAGATTACAGTTTCTTATATTATATCAAGGAATATATACAGTGTGACAAAGTACAAAAAGGACTCAAAAATTAAAATAATATATTTGGGGCTTTTGGCAGAGCCTTTTGGGATTTTCTGAGAGAGGTTGCCATGTGAGTCTTCTAAAGTCATGGTGGAAAGGCCACCACTCTCTCTGCCAATATCTGGGTCTGATCTTTGTGTGTTGAGTTGTCCTCAGATCTGTTGGAGGGAAGGAAGGGGTGGGTGTCTTCTGGACTGGGCACACTTGGGTCTCCGTCTTGAAGTGAGTTCCAACTCTGATATATTTCACAAGATGAACAAAAAGGGTATGTTGGGAAATAACACAGTCTTTGGAAAGAGATAGGTGTGGAACAAATTGTTGAACCTGTCTAAGCTTCATCTTAGTCAATGGTAAAATGTAAGTATGAGCTCATGGAGTCAAGAACTTTGCAATTACCCTTCAGAATATTAAGTGAACAATATATACCCTTTCTCTTTTACATACATGGTAGCCCTTCCTTCATTAAGGAAGGAAGTGGGTGCTGAGAGGCTTTAATTTGTCTGAAGATTTTCAAGTGGTTAAGACTTTTGACTCTAAACTCCCCAATTGAAAAGTCCATATTCTTGACCATAATGTTAAATTTTCTAATTTTTTTAAACTCAAATTAGAAATAAAATAGAAATATTTCATGTAAAGCACTTGCCACAGTCCCTAGCTCAGCAAGATGCTCAAGTGGTAGGAAGGTATTATTATTTGTTACTTATTTTATTTAGAATTTTTCTTCGTTTTTAATAGCTAACCATTTAGGGGAGAGGTAAGACTTATACAATTCTTTCTGAGAGAAGTAATTAGTGTGCTAGGTTTTTGTTCTGTTTTATTTTCTCTGTACTTAAATCTGTGACAATATTTGAAACTAACAAAGCTAGAGAGAAGAAATATCATCCCTTTTGTGTATAATTCCCTTAGCTAAGTCACATAATTTAAATAGGCCTTTAAGACCTGTATCTCCTGGAATAGGGGACTTTAAACTACTTCTGTGCCTTGGTAGACCTTAAACTTGTAATTAATTTAACAAGTATTTATTGATTCTTATTTTGCATCATAGTTTGCTGCTTTGTCTCCATACCTACAAAAGTGCTGATCACATCCTAATGAGCTGTGTTTTCTATGCTAGAAGCGTAATTCAGACTTGTGCTATTTAACCCCCCCCCCCCCATTGCCTTACTATCAACATGGTGGCCCTTTGTAATTTTGACAGCAGTTAGTTCATTTTATCTACAAAGATGCATTGAGTTTCCCCTGGGTGTTGGGAAGGAGAGTATGGACTGGGGATATATTTTTTTTTAAAGATAAGCATTTTCCTGCTTCCATGGAGTTAATAATAGAGTGGGAATAGAGTGGGAAAGATAAACAGCAAACACAAGAAACACATAAATGTCAATCTGTGTTAAGAGCTTTGAAGAAGACAAAGTGTGATGTATAGAGTACTTAACTTAGATCTCGTGGTTAGAGAAGATACCTCCGAGACCCAGAGAAGCCAGCCATTGGCAGAGTAGGCTTCAGGCGGAAGGAATGTGAATATAATGCCTCTAAGGTGAAACACTTGCTATGTTCAAGGAGCCAATACAATTGCAAGAGGAAGACAAGGGAAGAGTGCTACAAGCTAAATTGGAGCAAGGCGGTGCAGGGTACATTGGGAGGCTGTGGGTTTATCATGAATGAGCTAGGAAATCATGAAAGAATTCTGAGCTGTGGGAGGAAGTATATAAATCTTACAAAGTTGATAATACTGATGCATGATGGGAACAGATCTCAGAGGAGCAGGAGAGACAGGGAGGGTGCTGCTCAGTGATTCATTTGAGAGACAGTGGCAACTCTCAGGGGTTGGGCACAGAAGAGTGGGACAGCTGAGAAATGTGAGAAGAGGTAGAGGTACAGTTGACAGGAGCTGCTGAGATAACCACTGGGAATAAGGAGAGGAAGAGAAAGGGAGAAATCAAGGATGAGTCTGTGGCTTTTTAGTTTCTGGAGTGCTTTTATAAAGAAATGTGTACTAGTCTTGCCTACATTATAAATTAAGTCCTTGGGACAGATGGAGGACAGTGAAGGGACATGTGATTAACAAGAAAAGGGAAAGCTCTGACATTTACAGAGACCCTAAAATGTATCAGGAATTATGTTAACCTTGCCTGTGCTATTCAATCCTCTGATTTATAATAATCCCATAAAGTAAAAATCATGACATGCACATTTTATATATTAGGAAATGAAGCCTTAGAGAAGTTAACCCCCAAAGATCATAGAGTTGGGAAATAAGGGAACAAGAAATTGAGACCTATCTCCACAATCTCTTGTCTTTCCACAACATCATGCTGTTTCCCAAGGCTAAATTAATGCCATATAGCTTTATATTTTATTCCTTGAAAAGTGACTAGCATTGTGCTAGGCATCTGTTGAATATTTGTTATGTGCTGGTTAAGTAATAAATTTAAAATGAATACAAACATTTGTCATTACAGAAATGCCAAACATTCCAAAGTCTAGTAAATCTAGAAAATACAGTGTATTTCAAGATGGATTGATCAAAATAGAAAAAAGTTCTTTTGCATTCATTCCTATTATGTGCAAGCAAATTGTTGGAATAAAGCACAAAACTACTTTCCCAATCTTTTACAATTTAATACAAGCCAAATTATGAGAAGACGTTCCAGGATTGATTGTCAAATAGCATTGGAAGAGGTAAGAGGAAGGGAAAGAGTTCACTGCATGCTGAGCTGCTCAGAGAATTGTGTCCTGTGTTTGGAAAGAGGATTTCTGTTTTGTTTGGCTGTATATGTGTTAGTTTATCATATGATCTGGCTTAGACTACTCTGAGTCTAATCCACTTGGAGTCTGAGCATCTTTACCTTGAGCAAGTCACTGCATGTAGTTTATATAGGAAAAAAGGAAGGTAAATTATCAAAACACTGAGAAGGAGTTTGCAAGTTGTAAAACAATAGGCCCACTTTGGAGGGTGGGTGTGTGGGTGTGTTTTGGGAGAAAGCAGAGGATATTAACTTTTTTTTTTAAATCAATTCCTTTACTAAAAGGCATTCCCTAGATTTACATACCCCCAATTCTTTTTTGTCTTAATCCAACTATTTCATATTTCACCTAGTTATAATAACTGTGGTGCCCTTCAAAGTATTAACAGTTTAGTTCGTATCAGATATATTAAATATAGTCACCTGTGAATTCTACATCTAAATGCAATGTTTTATTAGAATCATTTATCTGCGTTAGTGGAGTGTAACCTGACTTTCCCAAACCAGCCTATGGCAGTGCAACCAGCTTTCTGGAAAAAATTAAGTTAAGCCCTTTTTCATATATTGTGAGGCAATTTGCATTATACATATTAATTCTTGTAATATTCCTTGCAACTCAGTCAGGTAGGTACTATTTTTATTTCTATATAACAGGTAAAAAAGTAGTAAAGTGAGCCTGAGAGAGATGGAGTGACTTGTCTTTAAGATCATAAGCTACACAACAAGTGTTCTCACTTAGACAGTGTGGTTTAGAGCAAGCTTTAATTTCCCTTCTTTGCATCCTTTCCTTAACAATGACAAAATTCTTGCTTCCTTGCAACATACTGGCTAAAAATAAAGAATTATCCAAACTATCACAGCAAATCAAGGGTAAATACAGAGCAAGAATTCTAAATCAAAAGAAGCAGGTACTCATCCACAGTCCTTTGAAATTAAAAACCTGCAGACCATGTAGCCTATGTATGTGAAGTCAGGTAATAAAAGACAAGCGTCCAAGATATAGACAAAACTGCAGAAATCTGCAAGGTGAACCCAAATTTGCCCGTAAGGTGCCATCAATGGAGGAAGAATGGGAAATTGTAGCTAAATGTGACTTTATTTATAAAATATACATTATAAAATTTTACACAGAGGTAGTCAACATGTAGAAAATATTTTGTAAATATTTTATAAAATTTTCTAATGAATATTTTGTAAATGTACATTTAGGTACAATTTCCCATTTTCCCCATGTGTATGGCTACTTCATGAGTGACTTTTGGGACACTCTGTAGACAAAGTTAAGAACAGATCGAGAAACCAAAGATGATCCTAATTCTAAGAAACATCTAAAGGCAGAGGCTTTATGGTCTATAAATATCAGCTTGGCTGGCTTTATCTAGACCAAGGTTTTCAATCACTGGACCTATTGATGTTTTGGATTTGAAAACTTTTGATTGCAGAAGGCTGTCCTTTCACAATAGGATCACTGGCCTCTACCCAGTAGGTAAAAGTAGCCCCCCATACACACATCAATCACAAAAGTAAAAAGAAAAAGTTTGTTGGGTCGGCGCCTGTGGCTCAGTGAGTAGGGCGCCAGCCCCATATACCGAGGCGGGATCAAACCCAGCCCTGGCCAGACTGCAACAACAACAACAACAAAGTCTGCCAAGTGCACCCCCCCCCAAAAAAAAAATTGATAACCACTGATCTCGATGACAAAAAGGTGTAACAGAGTCTATTTATTTGTTCAGCAGGTGATTGCTGATTGCTAGGTGCCAGTTTTCGGTATCATGTGACTACAAGTTCTTTCCCCAGTACTAAAGCAGGGCTCCTGGTTTATAATACTTCTCTGGAGACTTGATACAACTTGCACCTAGGAAAGAGGACATTGGTCTGGGTCATCTTAGAATTTGGGCATCTTTGCTTTGGGCAAGTCACTAACTCTGTTGAGCCACAGTGTTCTCTCTACAAACTAGAGATTGATAATAATAATAATGATGATGATGATAATAATAATAATAATAAACATGAGTTTGTTGTGAGGATTAAATGGGAAAATAAGAGACTGGGCCAAGTGCCACACACTGACATCTGTGTGTTAGTGCTTACGTGATGCTTACTATGGATGATACCTGCCCCTGCACCTCCATGTCCAAGTGAACACAGCCTTGGGCCCTCTGAGCCCACAGTCATAGAAACTACCTCGCTTTACTTTTAGAATCAAAGTTTCAGTAAGTGGTCAGGGAAGAGTTTGTTCTCCCATGATTATGGAAAAACTTTTCAGTAAATGCTGGTAGATGCTATGGAGTCACTCCAAAGGGTGGACTGGCTCAGCATCCACTGCAGTTCTGCGATTAAAGGATTTAGGGGATTAACAACATCTCTTCAGGAAGTAGCTCAGAAAGCTCAGTTGGGTGTATTCCAGTGAAGAGGGATTTTCTGAATTAAATCTGTTCTCTGAAAAGTAGGATGTGTGTGAACATAGAAGTAAAGGAGGGAGACCTTAATTTCAAGTTAACAAGGAGTTGTTCACCTAGGCTAAGCGATATCTCCTAGTCTAGAATATCAAAGACAAGCCATGAATAGGGGCACCATTATTCTTCCTTTCCCTGATCTGGGGGAAAATATGAATATTGTGCAGTAAAAAGATAGCTAACTGGCTTGTCTTCTAAAGCTTGGTTTTATGAGCAATTCCCTATGGAAATTATGGTGGATCACTCAATCTACCTGGACATAAGTTTACCTCTCAATTAAATAAGAGGATTATTTGCAAACTAGCAGATAGTGAAATTTGAAAATTCCTAATTCATAAAATCCAGAATGTATAACTGCGCCAAATGTAAGAATTGCTGCTCAAACCTAATCCCCAGCTCTTAGTCCACTGTGGCAACCCCTAGGAAACAGAGGCTCACTGAAATAAATCACTGAATAGTGTCATGTGAGTGCTGCAAAGTGATCAACTAGAGAAGCAGCAGGTCGTCAGAAATTAATGTGGTCAAAATGACAAATGCCTTAGGCCTTAAGCTTTTCCAGACTGGGGCCTGAGAAGACACCCCCAACTCAGAACCCCTCTTCCAGGTATTCCAGGTATAAATGTTCTGGCTCAGTCGTTTCTTTCCATGCTAGACTGGAGCCTCTGGAAGCTGCTGGTAGTCTTCTTCCAATCCATATTTCTCAGTCTGATCCTTCCAAACATCCAAAGGTCCAGGGCAAGGAGTAGGCTGTGAATAACCAAGGGAGATGTTTTCTTAATCCCCATGGTAAAAATAGACATTGTCAGAATTATGTGTGTAACTACTCTCTATATATTGGGGACAGGACAATATTGTAGGAAGGATTTTCTAAGGCCTGGAGAAATAGTCTATCAAGGCCCAAGGAGAAAAGAAAAGGGCATTTATCAATGGTAAAGGGCAAAGATGGCTTCTGTATTAACCAGGATCTCAGATTCACCTCCAACATGTACAGTGTGTTTGCCATCCTGATACCTTCAGAATGTTGAATTTGTGGGTCCTAAGGTCAATATGTTCACTCCCCAGAATCTTAGGGATTGCTATGTACTATTGTTGGGCCTTGAAGATGCTTCTACCAAGTTTGAAATAAATATGTGTTAGAATGTCGGCAGCAGCAAATGAACTAACAAAACAAAAATAAATGTCAGGATGGTTTTACCATTGGTCAAGAAGGTAAAATAGGTTTCTTAAAAGGTGAAAAGAAAAGGAAAAAGAAAACATTCTAAATAAGGGGGGCAACTTTTTTTACGTAAACATAGGCTTTGATTTGTCTGGGAAGAGGTAAAAGTGATGGTGATAATTGTATAATTTTGTGTAAGCTTTAACATGAATGCACAAGAATAATAAGGGTAATAGTAGTAACAATACTAACAACTACTACTATCCTTGACCATGCTAACTTTCTACACATTGTCTTCCTCCTCCTAATAAGCATTCAGAGTTTGATATAAATAGCCCTATTTTTTCAGGAAAAAACAACAGTATATTAGCAAGTTGAATATGAAGGCCAGTAGTTTATACCTCGCTGCATTCAAACTTTGTCAACAAATGATTTCTAGTGCTACAGAGAAAAGAGCAGGGAGTGCAGCAAGAGCAGTGGGTTTGCATGAGGTCTGGAGCCTCAGGTGTCTAATCCCAGCTCTGCCAGTGTTTCTGTGGCTGTGATGGAGGTGTTAAGCCTCTCTGGCACCTCGGTTTGGTCATCTAGCAAATGGAAACCCACATGCCCAGCTTGTAATGCAGAATTTGGAAGTAGAAGTATAGGCATGTCTAGGGGGAATGGGTACTGGGGATATTTCAAGCATGCTGACAGCACAAAATAGAGTAGGGAAGGCTTCTACTGAAGGAAGCCTGGCTTCAGCTCCCGGTTCTGTATTATCCAATGTGTCATGTGGGTGTCAGTTTCTTCATTTAAAAAATGAAAGCATTAGTCTAGATTAGCATTTCTAAAACTACCTGTCAGGAATAGATGTGCCTCAGAAATGTTTGAGGGACAGACACTTGGAAAACACAACATACCCTCCCTCCCTCATAGACATGAGTGTGGGCATGTTCTCAAATGCTGTGCAGGAAAGACACACATTTGCTTTTAGATAATGGATTTGCCAAATTAAGTTGAGCATGGAGTTCTTTTTTCTGGAACACTTGCTAATATTCCATGAGATGTATTTAGAAAATTCAGGGTTACATGCTGCGGTTCTCTCAGGAATTATAGAGAGAGATTATGATTACCTGTTGGATAATATATCTTCAAATGTTGGGAATCACATTTTCTTTATTATTCTGTACTCTCTCTCTCTTTGTCTCTCTCTCTCTTTTCTCTCTCTCATAAAATTAATTTTACATTCTTATTTGGAGGGTTAGCAGGGATGCAAATGTGTATTCATGTGTATATTTTATTGGCAAGTATTTTGAACACACGGTGAGTCTGTTAACTGTGATAGATTCTATGGACAATGGTGGAAGTACAATATAGAATATAGTTCTTTAACCTCTGCTTTGGACATTACTATCAATGAATGAAAGCTTAATGCTGAGTGATTTCAGATTATTTTATTTCATTGAATTCTGTGGCACTAAATGCAACGGAAGTTTACAATAAAAAGTGAAACATTATCATAGGTTGAGATAATCATAGAAAGTTTTATTTTGTGGAAATTAAAAATGTATGAAATATGATGTTGTCAGGTAGGAATTATATGGAATAAACCAGGGTGGAGCTAGGATTGGAAGGATAGAAAAAAATATCTTTACTTGTTACAGTGAACTGTTGCAGCCATCATAAGTTATTTAGCAAAGAAATAGCATGGGGACAAATGCGTTTCAGTGGAGAGAGAGCTGCGGAAGTAAGGTCAATAGGAGGCTGTTGATATAATCAAAGGAAAGGTGACTGGATATAGTAATGCATTGTCATGCAAGAAGGAATACATTGGATTTCAAATAAGAAATATTAAAATTGTATCTCACTTCTTTCATTTAGAAAAAGTCCCACCTCTATAAATATTTTGTAATTAACTTAAATTTCGTAAAAGGTAGTTGTATTTGTCTCCAGCATCCCCTTCTTTGGCCACCCATTCCCCTGTACAGAGACAACTGTAGTTACCAGTGTCTTGTGCACCTTTCCAGAGCATGTTTCTCAACCCTGACAGCATTACACTGGGGCCAGATAACACACTGTTTGGGGGACTGTCCTGTGCATTGTGAGATGTTTAGCCTCATTCCCTAGCCTCTTACCCACTGGAATTCAAGTTGGTTTACACAAACTGAAAACACCCAGTAGAAGAATTTATTGAATAAGCATGAAGAAAGGAAAGAGCATAGGGGGGAAATACACAGGATTTGAAAGAAATTGGATATTGGTAATTAAGTCATGGTTTGAGAGCTTTGGTCCTGGTTCTAAACAGAACTGACTAGCCACCTGCTGGGCATGTGATAGAGGCCAAGTCACTTTCCTCTCTGTGGGGTGTTTTCCTTATTTGCAAAGTTTAGAAAATAAGACCTTCCTTATCACACAGCTAGGAGGATTAAGTGAGGTGCTGTGTGCAGATCCCTGAGTCAAGTGTTGAGCTTTGGAGCACATTAAGTGCACACTCCCTGGTGATGGTGGATGAGCCCATCATCTCTGAGCTGGAGGAGGGAAAGTTGTCCGCAGAGAGGGGGAAGCTTGTGTTGGTGGATGAGCCAATCACCGCTGAGCTGCAGAAGGGAAAGGTGTCAGCAGAGAGGGGGAAGTGAGGACTCGGAGCTCACAGGGCAGGTCTCTAATCTTGAGATGTTACTACTCAGACTTAGGATATTCTTAAAGAACTTTGAACAATATCCTAAAATACTCTATCTCCATGTAAATATCAAAGCACTTTCAAATTTGCTTCAATCCTGAGCTATTTACGATCCTATCAACTTGGATAAATTTCTAGCTCAGACAGCAAGTTATTTAGATCATCCTGCCTTTTCCACCACCTCATTCCCTTCCCTATGTCAAAAGGCAAAATCCAGTAATTTAAACTAAAAAAAAACAAACAAACAAAAAAAAAAATTCAACCTATACTTGGGAAATATATTCAGTGTTTTTAGGACTATTTAACATTCCATAAGCATTTAAATTTGGAATTACCTTGCCCAAGTCATGTATGATATCTTTGATTACAGATAGATATTGAAGGAAAACATCTATTCTATGGGATTTTTTAGTAAAACACGGTATGCAATATTTCTATCAGCAAAGCAGGATGAGTTCAGATTGACAGCCTAATTGTGAACTGGTGATATTTTATATCTCTGGATTATATAAACCTATTTAAATATTAATCTACTTTTTAGCACTTAGCTATAGATGTCCATTTATTCCATCAAACACACATTTGTCCAGCAGGTGTGAAATACACGGCATGGACTTAATTTGGTTGCTATGCAGAGACTCGGAAAGTGGAGGTGGAGGATTGAGACCTAGAAAGACTTAGCACTTATTAGACATGTGCTTTGTACCAATAGATAGGCTAGAAATAAAACACACTAGATAAAAATATATATGTTATTTTGTCTAATCCACTTCACCACCTTGTTTTAGTGGGCCATATTCGTGGCATTGACTTAATTGTGACGTTAATTTTTCTTTGGTTACGTGATCTTTCGTACTTACTTCAAATGCCAAGTGTTAAGTTGATAGCATTACAGACTCTTGGGTTTCAATGCCCTGGCTTTAACTCACAGAGCCAATAGGCAATTAAACAGAAATTCCAGTTCATGATTTTCTAACCATGGCACCCAAGCCCATTTCACTAAATAACTCTGCTTCACAGATGGACCATGAAGTAATCACCACCATCAAGAAATTTACTGGTTCATAGATGTTTGAAAACTGAGCACAAACAATGCCATCATAAAAATAGTAATTAAGAGTACTGGACCCTTGTAAGGAGGCACCCTTCCAAATACTTTGTGTAAATTCATTCCACCTTCTACCATTATTGCTCCAGTGTCACAAATGGGGAGAGTAAGTTGCAGAAAACTTAAATAAGACCTTGTGCACAGTTAGAAAAATGCAAATCCGGGATTTAAAATCAGATTTACAGCATATAGCCAGGCATCTACCTCTCATAACCACATCACAAGGTTACAAGTGATGCAATTCTACAGAAAGCACAGATAATTTGTACTTATCTGAGAGAGTGGGCAAGGCATTGGGGGTGGAAATGGGATTTGATCTTATCTTTAAGGAGCAGAGGATTTGGTTGTACAGAAGTGGGAAAGGATGGTTCCAGGAGAAGAGCTTTCCAGCTATGAGCTAAAAGGGAAGAAATGCTAGAGACTACTTTTGTGGTTAGCTCTAGATGGCCTCGTGTCCCCTCTAGAGCTGACCACAGAAGTAGTCCCAGATCTAACTATTACCATTGCTGTTAGCACAGTATGAGCCTTGGACCCACTGGTACGGTCTGTGAGAGCTGACTTTATGGTCACAGATTTATCCCCACTGCCCTCAGCCCGCAGGTACATCACCAAGCACTCCAGCTCCCAGAGCCAGTAAAGGGAGGTTTATGACTCAATTTTATTTGTTTGCTTGTGCAGACAAGTGGCTTTAGCTGTGGAGGAGTCGTTTCAAATAAAACATCATTATTAGATTCCCTTTCCCTGAGCTCCTTCTCTTGGCCAGTGGTTATCTCTGACTTAGGGCTCAAACCAGGACCTGGTTGTGAAGTTTTCCTTTGCAAACTAAAGAACGGTATTTATTAGCAAATAGAAATTTAAGAATTGCGGACATAGAGCTTTTTAAATGGGCTGTTGAGGGACTCCGGGATAAGCATGCTGCACGAAGGTGGTGCTTAAATTCTCCCTTAGCTCTCCTGCCTTTGTGGGTCATCTTCTAAGCTCCACTGTTGCACTGGTTCGTCCCCCCTGCACAGGGCCCTCTCCCCAGGTCTTCTCGGCCTTGCCTTCTCCACCCTTGTCCCATCAGCTCTTTAGCCCTAGCCCTTCTAACAACACAAACACCCCTACGTCAAGGCCTTGGCACTTTTTGATCTTTCTACACGGGATGTTTTTAGCTGAGATATCTACCTGTCTCATCCCCCACGCTCCATCCAGACCGCTGCCAAAATTGCCATGGTTTCAGAGCATCTTTTCCATGAAAAGTGTGCCATTCACAACATGCACTGTTTTATTTTTCTTCCTAAGACTGATTCCTACTGGAAATTTTAGTCAGTGAGTTAGTTTTTCTCTATCTCCTCACAACCCTTCCCTACGCTAGTATGAGTGCTCTGTCCCCCGAGTGTTCCCCTTTGATCCTCCATATTCCTTACTCTCACAATGTCACAGTCAAGTCTGTCCTTCCTTGCTCCTCTCCTCCAATGTATATTGTCATAGGAAACAGGGTAGGAAGTTATCTGAAATTTTTAGTGGCTAGAACAGTGCTTGGCACATTGACAAACATTAAATCGATGAAAGGAAGGAAGGAAAAAATGGAGAAGAGAAAAGAAGAAAGAAGCAAGGAAAAAGGGAGGGAGGGAGAAAAGAAGGAAAGGAAGACAGAAAACATACGTGATCCTGCTTTTTCCATGTATGTTAGCTTAATCTCGTTACAGTGCCTTCCAGGACTAGGAGATACTTTCTTCATGGTGTGACAGTGTCACCCATGGTACTAATGTCACCCACCACTAGTACAGTGTCACCAATGTACAAATATACACTGTGCCATCCTTGATATGGAAATTACCATTTCCTGATATTCCTAGTCCATGCTTTCTCACACTCTGCTTTTCCTACAACTTCTATTATTTTTTTTTTTTCTTATTCTTCAAAGGCCTGACAAAAACATTACTTTCACCATAAAGCCTTTCCTAACCGACTTTCGTAGATGGTACTCCTGTTTAGTTTTTTTTTTCACTTGACCTGACCACTCAGGTCAAGGCATTTCATTTAACTTGTTTAACCGTACCAGGGAGGAGGCATTGTTTATAAAATGCCAAGGCTTTTGTCCATTGCATGGCCATCTGGAAGCAGATCTTTCCCTTTTGGGGTTTGTCATTCAACTGTGGAGCATCAGCAAAAACTGCCTTCAGCTCAGGCCACAGACACACAGTGTACGTCTCTCTCCAGTGTTCACTGCTCTCTTCATTTCCCCTGAGAACATAGGGTGAGACCAAGCAGGTTTCTCTGGGCAACCAATTCAGCTAGAGTGGTCCTGCCTGTCTGCGTGCTATGTTGAGAGATTATGAAGTTGAGTATAACTCAGTAGAGAAAGTGAACAGCTTTTAATCAGCAGTGCCTGATCTAGGCACAGCAGTGGTGGTTCATGATTCGTGCTTGTCACCCCTACCTAGTGGCATTTAACATTCTGTATTTTTATTTCTGAATAACTCAGGGCAAGCATATCCATATGAATCATTTATCTTTTATTAGAGCCAAATCCAAATGGAAGACATTTGTTTTTGATCCAACTATCTGTATGTAAAGTGGTACAAACAAGTTAAATGGAAACTAGCTTGTACTATAGTTAAAAAAAAAAAAAAGTCAGCTTATTAGAAAATAAGTATATCCTCCTGCAGTATCACAGTATCCTTGGATACCCCATCTCTTATTTCTCTCTGAAATAGCAATACTATTAATATTATAATAGTGATAAAAGTAGTGTGGAATGAGTTCTAGAAGGGCACAGTTGTCCTCTGTTTTTGTCATCAACTCAAAATATTTTTGGATTTGTTTTCAGAATACCATTTTACCCATTGATTTAAATCTAATTTCCTTTTTTAGGTCATTTCCACCTTCAAGGGTACTTCCTTAGTCTGTTTAATGTTGCTATAAAGGAATTCCTGAGGCTGAGTAATTATAAAGAGAAAAAGTTTTATTTGGCTCAAGATTTTGATTTCCATCTGGTGAGGGCCTAAGGCTGTTTCCATTCATGGTGGAAGGTGAAGGTATGGCTCTTACAGAGATCACATGGTAAGAGGAGATACAAGAGAGAGAGGAAAGATGCCAGCCTTGTTTCAACAGCCAGATTTTGAGGAAATTGACAAAGTGAGAACTTATTCCCCTGGAGGGCATTAATCTATTCATGAAGGATCTGCCCCTGTGACCCTAACACCTTCCATTAGACTCCACCTCCAACATTGGGAGTCAAATTTTAACATGAGCTTTAGAGGGGACAGACATCCAAACCATTGCAGATACCAAATTATACAAATGGCTTCCTTCTTTAAAATGTTCCGAAATCAGATAAGAGTATGTCTATCATAGAATGCTTTGACTTTGAGGTTCAGTATGGAGTCATTAGTTAACTTCTTCTTTTTCCCCAAAGTCTCAAAAAAGTAGACAACTAATATTTATAAATAAAAATAAAAGATAATTTCAAAAAAGACATATTTTTATCTGACAATGTTAATGTTACTTTTTTGCATTATTATTATTATTATTGCTTAATATTTTATTGCAGCAATCGTCTGATTTCTTTTCTGAATGTATTTATCTTCATTCATTCTTTACGAGGTTTTTATTTCTAGTCCTTATCTTAAACATTGTTATTGTTATTAAATATTAAACCTTTTTAATTTTTTGAAGGCAAAAAGTGGAAACCAAATAAACACATGTATACGTAGAGAGAAAATTAAAAAAAAAAGTACGGATAAAATGTTCTGAAATCACTTATTACCACACTTTGAATAAGTTTCTCTGATTTTATCTATTTGATAACTGTAACTACCTTCCAAATCCTATCTTTATTGAGATACAAATCATATAACATAAAATCAACTTTTAAAAATAATCCTTCTCAGTGGTTTTTAGTATATTTATGAGGTTGTGTGACTATCACCACTATCTAATTCCAGAACATATTTCTCACCCTGAAATGAAATCCCAAACCCAGCCACTCTCCATTCTTCCCTCCCTCTGACTCTGGGCAACCATGTATCTGCCTTCTGTCGCTATTGGGCCAAATGGAATTTTGTTAATATAATACAAGAGCTTTTGCAGCTTTGTTTTTTTGGCTATTATGATAATGTTGCTATACACATTTGCGGACACATTTTGTACATTTTTAATTCTCTTGGTTATGTACACTAGCCTCCCCTTATCTGTAGTTGCACTTTGCCTGGGTTCAGTTACCCACAGTCAACCAAGTAAGGAGACACATATGCACACCACAGTCACATCATTTTCATTAAAGCATGCTGTTATAATTGTTCTAGTTTATCATTATATTCATATCTTCCTATGCTAATTTTAAGTGTAACATTTATCATAGGTATGTGTATATAGGGATGTATACCTATGTAGCCATGTGTGTATGCATATGGATGCATGGTTCTATACCATGGGAAGTTTCCAGCATCCACTGGGGTTCTTAGAATGTATCCCATGTTTAACTTATTGTGGAAATACCAAAATGTTGTCACAGTAGCTATACTCTTTTACATTCCTTCCAGAAGCATGTGAAGTTTTCATTTTTTCCTTTTACTAATACTTGTAGTTTTCTGGTTTTGGTTTTTGTTATAGCCATCATAGTAGTGTAAAGTGATATCTCCATAGGTTGTCATATTTCCCTAATGACTAAAGATGTTAGGCATGTTTTCATGGACTTATTGGCCATTTGTATATCTTTTTTTAAAAAATAAATGTTTATTCAACTCCTTTTCCCACTTTTTAATTGGCTATTTATCTTTCTGTTATTTGGTTATAAGAATTCTGTATATATTCTGTACACTGGACATTTTACCAGATACATAGTTTGCCAAATTTCTTCTCATTATTTGGGCTATCTTTTCACTTTCTTGATAGTATCCTTTGCCCTGAAATTTTGTGTTTTTGATGAAATTCAGTTTATCTAATTTTTCTTTGATTTTACTTTTGGTGTCACATCTAGGAAGCAGTTAAATATTTACACCTATTTCCATGTAGAAATTTTGTTATTTTAACTCTTACATTTAAAGCTTCAATCCATTTTTGCTTATTTTTTGTATACAGTGTTAGATAGGTAGGCAAATTCATTCTTTTCCATTTGAATATTCAGTTGTCCTGGCACCACTTATTGGAAAGACTATTCCTTCACTGAATGATTTTGGCAGCTTTACTAAAAGTCAATTGACCTTAATTGTCTAGGTTGATTTCTGGTCTCTCAATTTTGCTTCCACCTTTATGTCAATACCATGCTGATTTAATTATTGTAACTTTGTAGTATGTTTTGAAATTATAAAGTATAAGGCCTCCAAATTTGATCTTCTTGTTCAAGATTGTTTTGACTCATTGGGGTTCTTCACCTTTCCATTTGAATTTTTAAGATCAGCTGTCCATATCATTTTTAAAAAGCTGGACTATTAAAAGGATTGCACTGACTCTATGGATCAATGTAGATACTATTGCCATCATCACAATATTAAGTTTTCTAATTTAAGAACACAAAGTGTATTTTCCTTTATTTAAATCATCTTAATTTCTTTTTTTCAGATTAGTATAAAGGTATATATAATTAGGTTACATTGTTTGTAATTGTGAGGAAAAGTCTGAGTTGTGTTAGAGTTCTTTACCCAGGAGGTGTGCCATTTACCCCTATATTGTATCCATTAGGTAGGGACTTACTGAGGGCTTCTCCCTTCTCTCCCCTCCTCCATTCCTTCATTATTTTTCCTCTGCGTAGGGCTGTAGTTGTTCATTATAATAGTTCCAAGTTAGTATTGAGTACATGGTATGCTTATTTTTCCATTCTTGAGATACTTTACTAAAAAGAATGTTCTTCAACTCCATCCAGATAAATACATAAGATGTGAAGTCTCAATTTTTTATGGCTCAATAGCATTTGGTAATATACATGTACCACAGTTTATTAATCCATTCATAGGTTGATGAATACTTGGATTGCTTTCACAACTTTGCAATTGTGAATTAAGCTTTATTTAATTTCTTTTAGCAATTTTTTTAGTTTTCTATATGAAAGTCTTTCACATCTTTGCTTAAACCTATTCCTAAGCATATTTTGATATTATTGTCAATGAAATTATTTTTCATTATATTTTCATATAATTTTTCATTATATAAATTTTTAAGCCTTGTATACTTTTTCATCCAAAAATCGATCTTTTCTGCCTGAAAATTCCCATTTCTGAAGTCAGTCATCCCATGCCACATGCTTATTTAATTGTGTTAATAGTAACGGGAATGCTTAGTATCTAAGAAAAATACTCTCTGATATAGATGATAAGAAAAAAACAAATATGAGGGATGGTCTTCGTGTGTTTGTTTACCTTTGTCCATATGACCCAAGCCAAGTCAGATCTTACTATGTTCCCTAATAGAGCAGAGAAACCCTGAAAAAGATTAAGTTACCTATGATTATTTGTCACCTAAAGGCCTTCATATTATTTTTGTATCTGTTGTCTCTCTTTTGAAGGAGTATTTTTAAAAATTGACTTTTCCTATGATTTTCTAGACTCCTGCTATTCGAGTGTCCAGCTTGGGTATATCCTTACTCCCTTATATTTCTGCTATGTTAGACAGTTTTCCTCTCTCCACTCTTATCTTTATTTGTAGTACCAATATCTAATGCTAATCTAAAAATCAGGAAATTCCTAACAAATGCAACCATTGTAACCTAATTCTTTGTACCCTGAGTGAATCCCAAACAAAAATAAATAAATAAATGCATACATACATAAAATAAAATAAAAATTAGGAAATTAATCTTTGGTTTCTAGTGGTTTAAAATAACTAATGCCATTATTGAGATCCTCACAGATTGTAACTTTTTTTTTTTTTTTTTTAATTCCTACATCCCTATGGCTCCTCTGTCTGACGGGATTGTGGGCTAAATGCATATTATTTGTGAAACATTTAAAAATCATTTCTTTAAACTCAAGCCAGTTTAAAGTAAGAACCAATGTGGAGTCAAATCATATCTATTTTACTCTTGGATGTGCCAAGTATACCCCTTAAGCCCTTCTTAAACATTTTCTTTTTTGATGGACAACTACAGAACCTCTGTAAGTTGACCACCCACAGGATTGTAAAAAACTGATCAACATATGGAGGTGGTCTACGTAAGGAAGTAAGCCTACCATTCTGATATGTACATGTACTTTACTTTCTTGTACAGCTTTTACTAGAGAGTATTATATAAAATCATACATAACTAAAACACAGTAAAATCATACCTACAATGTCATACAAAATCAATACACTTACTGTTTTCTCATGGTTTAATCCTTCTTGCTGAAAAAGAGTCAATCTTTGTTTCTTATTCTTTCTTTTTCTTTTAGAGACAGAGTCTCACTTTGTCACCCTGGGTAGAGTGCTGTGGCATCACAGCTCACAGGAACTTCAAACTCTTGGGCTTAAGAGTTTCTCTTGCCTTAACCTCCAAAGTAGGTGGGACTACTTCAGGCACCTGCCACAATATCTGGCTATTTTTAGAGATGAGATCCAACTTTCTTGAAACACTTCTATATCATTTCTGGCTGAAGTTTATTCCAAATAGAACTGATCCAGAGGATGGTACTCGGAGCATTAACTGATGCAGTAAGTGAAGTTGCTTCCACAGATGGACCACAGATTTGTGTTTTAGTAGTGACCTACTGCAGCAGCTAGGCTTGATGGTGCAGTTTAAATGTTGATGATGTCTTGGTCAAGAGGTTGGATTTCTGAGGTCATGGTTAGGGGCAAATTTTTAGTATCACATTTTTGAGATGATTAACTTGTGAGTATGCAGACAGTTGTTTACTGTTAGTGGAATAGACCATTCTTCTTCATTTCTTAGTTTATACCACTCACCCACTTCTCAAATAGGGTACATTTCATCCTTGTTTGGTCTACAAGTCATAGGGAGGTCTTCGGGCATCAGGATCTTGAATGTGTGTGGCTTGCTACTTTCTTTAGTTTCTTTTCAGTTGAGCTAGCACAAAGAAGAACTGTGAAACATTCTTTGGAAAGTTTTCTACTCATTGTTCATGATAAGGCTCCTGTCACCTTATCAAGGATAAGGCACCTTGAAAATGATTCCTCACTCATTAGCATTAAAGATGTTGTCAACTTTGAAGCCTCTGAGAATTTTGAAGTCTGGGAACTTTTTTTTTTTTTTTTATTGTTGGGGATTCATTGAGGGTACAAGAAACCAGTTACACTGATTGCATTTGTTAGGCAAAGTCCCTCTTGCAATTGTGTCTTGCCCCAAAAGGTGTGGCACACACCAAGGCCCATCCCCCTCCCTGTGCTCTTCCTTTCCCCATCCCTCCCACTTCTACTGGAACTTCACTGGATTCACCACACAAGATTCTCTGGGAGATCTCATGTTGTCATTCAAGTTCCTTAAGCCAATCACTGCATGTTTGGAAATCTGCCACCTGAATTCCTGTATAAATTTTGACCAATTTCTTGGATCTTTGGCTGAGAGATTCAGGTATTCACTACCTCATTTGTTTGAATCAGCTTAAGGTGGCTTCACTGATTTCATCCAGGGAAGATATCCTCCTTTTGTCCTGTAGGCCTCTGCTACCGTATCTCTCTAAGTACTCACGTTTACATTTTTGGATGTTGCTAATAGTCATGGTCTTGCTAGTACCAAAATGTTTCATCATTTTTCTTTGGCTGCCGCTTTCCAGAAAACATAGAAGATCAGCCTTTTCCTTCAATGTCAGCTCTTTGAGTTCTTTCCTTTGAACCATTATGTCCCAATTAACTGTAAAAATTTTTCAGTGATTATAGGATGTATGATTCAGACCAGTCCTTCACATTGAAAATATCTTCCATAACACATGATAAATAGCAGGACTTTAGGCCTCATCCAACATGTGGTAATAACAAAATATGAAAAAATACTTATACCAAAGAATAAGTAATGCAACTAAGAGGCAAAGCCTACACCTCCTACCCTTTGATGTAGAATGGACTCAACTGGTCAAATTGTACAGAGTAGATTAATATTGCATGTCACAGTCCAAGGAAGTGGTCAAGATAAAATTAACAGAGGTGGTCGATATGTAGAGGTCAGTCTTCCATTGAGTACATCTGGTCTGTGTCAAGTCTATGAAAATTAGGTCAACTTAAGGAGGTGGTCAGCGTAGGGAGGTGATCAGCTATGGGTGTTCTACTGGTGTATCAGCACATAATGTGAGAATTTTCACAGTCTCAAAGAAAATAGCTGCTTTTCTCTAACTGTGGTTACAGATTATTTTCCACATAGACACATTTACAAAAATAGAGTCTTATGTTTTACCACATGATAATTTATATTGTTCAGAAAGAAAATTTCACAGGTTCTAGAGTTAGGAGATCATCATAAGTGTATTTTGGTTTGTCTAATCTTAGTATCTTGTATTTTTTCTAGTTTTAGTTATTTCCTAGCTTTTGAGGACACTTTGGTTTTCCCTTTTTGCTAACAGATACTCCTCATTTGAGAAAATCAAACATGGCTCTGAATTTTCCATCTACAGAGTATATCCATCTTTTAAATGTTTTCCCAGGAAGCCACCAGTTGGTTGATCATTTTCAGCCTGTAACCCGCATAGTTACATCTGCAGCTGAGGAGGATGTTGAAGACTCCATAGCAACACCATCTGTCCCTTCACAGAGTATTTTCCCTCAGATAAAGATGGGAGATATTAGTCATAATTAGCCAAGTTGCATGCTGGGATAAGAAGCTGATTTGATTTCCCAAGATTTCTGCACCAACAAGTACTGCTGGCCATGGGGGGATTCATGAATCTGCGAGAAGGAGGAACTAATACTACTGTGGTGAGATCAAGTTTTTCATGCTAGAACAGAAATCAACAAACTACAGGTCATGGATAAAATTCAGCCTGTGACCTGTTTATATAAATAAAATTTTATGTAACATAGTCACACTCATTCATTATATATTGTACATGACAGCTTTTAAAAATACAGCAGAATTGAATGCTTGTAACAGAGACTATATGGCTTGCAGAGCCTAAAATATTTACTATCTAATCTTTTAGCAAAGTTTGCCTACCCTTGTACTGGAAGATGATTAGATGTTTTGATCTCACTAAATCGGTAAGGCCTTCATGTGAGAAACACATCCACTGTAGATTTGAGACTGTTAACTTAGAACAGAGTACTATTTCCTCCAGGAAGGCTTCCAAGATAACCTCCCCTCTGCCACCTCCCTCCAGCTGAGTACAGTGTTCTTTTCCTGTCCGCTAATATTGTGGGCAGGTTAATGTTATTGCATTTATCTTAATGTATAATTTAAATGATGTGTCATTTAAAAAAATATGTCTCTGTGTCTATTATCTCCTATAAACCTGTCAAAATTGTTATAGCCCAATTCAGATAGTTGTCCATCAAAAAAAAGAAAACATTATCTTTCTTGAGGAAGAAACCTGTCTCATTTGTATTCCCAACACTTAATATTAGTTCCTAGGGTGATACTCAAAAAATGGTGAATGAATGAAGGGGCTGAATAAGTTATTAGTAAATAAAAATAAAAACATCATTTGACTGCCTTTAAAGGCAGTTGGAGAGTGATTAAGTGTGTGGTCTGGACTCCAGTGGCTTACCCAGAAACCACTTGGTATCTCTGAGTCTTTGGTTAATTTATTTATCCTTTCCTGCTTCTGCTTCCTTACCTGTAAGATGGAGATAGCAATATTACGTCTCTCCTACCTTGTTATGGAAGAAAAAAATCATGTTAGTCAATGCAAAGTTTTAGCATGGCACAAGGCACATAAGAAGTGTAATCACCCAACATATGATGCCCGTTACTGATGACTCTCATTTCTTTTAAACAAAATTTAACTCCTTTTCATCTCACTGTTAGTTTTCCCACAGTTGTAAGTTATTACCTACATGTATGCATGAATGTATCCTTCATACACACAAGCAATATTTTGGCTCCTACTCTGTGTCAGACACTGACTACACCAATCACTGGGTTGGAAAAATGGATCAGATGACATTATTCTTAAGCATTTCATAAGCTCATAAACTGCGCTGAAATCTGCCACTTAGCACATTAAGCTCAGCCACAAAGGGAAATCAGAGATTGATAATACTGAGCATTATTGACCTTCCATTTTTATAATGGGAGGACAGAGCCCTGAGTGAGTGAAATGATGTTATAGCTAAGGAATTTCAGACATTAGCCAATGAGTCCAGTGTTGTGGGGACAGAAGCATCCCAATGCCCAGTAAATGTGGAGATACCGTTTCTATCCGTGTAGGTGGCCCTGGATAGAAAGAAACTGAAGTGCTCTGAGCTAAGAAAAGTTTTGTGCTCAGTGGTCTTCAATAATACGATTATGACTAACAATTCTCTGGAAGGAAAAAGCAGGTATCTGGTGGATGGATTGCCAGAGCCACAAAGAACAGGACTAAGATCTGTTCTGCATCAGACAGATGTGGTTAATTCTCAGCTCCACTATTCACTAGCTCAGTGACCTTTCGCAGGCCCCTTTCTTTCTCTGTTTTTTCATCTATAAAATGGGAATGGTCATCACGTCATCTTTATCAGGTGGTTGATCCTAGTTTTAGCCTTAGGAACACAGGTCCAGTTTCAAAAGCTCTCCTGGATCCCATGGACCAGGAGGTTTCTCATTCTGAAGGCAGCTGCCATAGACCTCCAAATCTACCATCCTCCCCCTCCCTGGGCTTAGGCTCAGCCCAGCTGCTGCTTCAGCTTGTGACACACCAATGTGAGAGGGCATCAGCGGGTCAGGCAGCAAGGCTTCATTGGTACCCTGAAAAGTGCAAAGCAGAAGAACCTAGGTTTAGTAAACTGTGAACATTAAAAAGAGAGAAAAAAAAAAATGTGTGCTGTTTTGATAGGTATTTTTCTAATTATTATTATTATTATTTTATTATAGATAAAAATATGCACCATAGATGTGGCCTGACCCATTACCCTCCCTCCACCCAAACCTCCCCCCTCCCTTCCCCTTCCTTGGTCCTTTCCCCATGGTCTTGTGGTATAGTTGAGTTATAGCCTTCATGCGAAAGCTATAGTTTAGCTTCATAGTAGGGCTGAGTACATTGGATACTTTTTCTTCCATTCCTGGGATACTTTGCTAAGGAGAATATGTTCCAGCTCCATCCATGTAAACATGAAAGAGGTAACGTCTCCATCTTTCTTTAAGGCTGCATAGTATTCCATGGTATACATGTACCACAATTTGCTAGTCCATTC
>CAUYPK010110460.1:0-13178 GCA_963574355.1 Loris lydekkerianus | reverse complement strand
TATGGGTTTCATCTACATGAATTATACACTTGGGATAGAAACCCAGGATTTCAGAAAGTTAAACAAAACAAAACAAATAAACAAACAAACCTTACCATCAACAACTCCTCAACACTTTGCTATTTGCTAAATCTAGAAATTATTTTTTTTTCCTTTTTTTTTTTTTTTATTAAATCATAGCTGTGTACAATAATGCAATCATGAGGTACAATGTGCTGGTTCCATATACAGTCTGAAAAATTTTTACCGAACTGGTTAACGTAGCCTTCATGGCATTTTCTTAATTATTGTGTTCAAACCCTTGTACTCTTCACTTAGTAAATGTCACCTGCACCCTTACAAGATGCACCCTAGGTGTAGACCCACCAATCACCCTCCCTCCACCCTACTTCCCTTTCCCTTCTCCTCCCTTGCCCCCTTCCCCATATTCTTGTACTGAGATTAGATTGTAGCCTTCGTATGAAAGCTATAAATTAGTTTCATATTAGGGCTGAGTACATTGGGTACTTTTTATTCCATTCTTTGGATACCTTTCTAAGAATATTTTCTAGCTCCATCCATGTAAACATGAAGGAGGTATAGTCTCCATCTTTCTTTACAGCTGCATAATATTTCATGGTATACAAATACCACAATTTATTAATCCATTCATGAGTCGATGGGCACTTGGGTTTTTTCCATGACTTAGCAATTATGAATTGGGCTGCAATAAACATTCTGGTACAAATATCTTTGTTAGAGTGTGATTTCAGGGCTTCTGGATATATACCTAGTAAAGGAATTATAGGATCGAATGGCAGGTCTATTTTTAGGCCTCTAAGTGTTCTCCAAACATCTTTCCAAAAGGAGTGTATTAGTTTGCATTCTCACCAGCAGTGCAGAAGTGTTCCCTTTTCTCCACATCCGTGCCAACATCTCTGGTTTTGGGATTTTGTGATGTGGGCTAATCTTACTGGGGTTAGATGATATCTCAAAGTAGTTTAGATTTGCATTTCTCTGATGGTTAACAATGATGAGCATTTTTTCATATGTCTATAGGCCGTGTGCCTATCTTCTTCAGAGAAGTTTCTCTTCAAGTCCCTTGCCCAGCCTGAGAGGGGATCACTTGTTCTTTTCTTGCTAATACATTTGAGTTCACTGTGGATTCTGGTTATTAAAGCTTTGTATTTCATCTAGTTCAAGGTTATATAGGAAAATACAAAAATTAGCCTTTTTATATTTTATTAATAGTTTAATTTAGGAAAAATGACTGAGCATACACTAAATGTATTATATATGCTGACATATATAGAATGTAGTATATAATTAATTACAATAAAATAAAGCAAATATCAAAAGAGCTATGCCTACATTTCATATATACCATAAAAAAGGAGAAATTAATAATGTCTCTGAGAGTCATGGAAGACTCCCTGGAAGATGTGACTCAAAAGAGTATTTAAGATAAGCAGGAGGTATCCAGGTAATAGAGTTTGAAAGAACACTTCTGAAAGATGGATGTGGAATTACGCTCATCTTGGAAAATTTAAGTGCTTGAATTAAGTAACTGAAATGAAGTACTTGACATAATAACCTGGGTGCCTTCCCAGGTGCCATCACAATCCTCCTAGTTGTACAACTCATAACCCTTTAATTTTTCAGTCCATTTCCTTGACCCTCAGACTGTTTCTATGTTCAACTGAAAATTTTTTCCTCTAAGATTTTATGGGCCCTCAATGAATTCTCATGCATAAAGCACAGCTATTATTACAAGTGAACAAAAGTGATAGAAATACCAACTGCTTTATGCAATTAGGTATTTGCTTTATGCAATTATGTTTCCCTCTGAAGAAAAGGAAGAGAACTTGTAGCCACACCCCAAACAATTATTGAATATAGGGTTAACTTTATTAAAGAAGCTTTCTTCCCCCAGAGGACAGTTTCAAGTGAAGAACTCATTTGTGAGCCATCCTCGGTCAACACATGGCAACACATGTGGCATTTAGTGGAATAAGTACCTTAGCTCAGAAATGGAATCTGAGCAGAGCACCACAGTAACTACTGTACTTGTCATATTACTTATTCCTATTAATCCATTTAAAAACACAATTGTTTTATCTTAATAGCATTTCAACCCTTGCTGTAATTAATTATTGGGTCTGTTCTAAGCCTGGAGTAACAGTATCTCATAAGACACTAAGGTTATACCACTGTCACTCAGGGTGACAGGATATGACAAATATATCCACTTTGTACCCTCAAGAAGAGACACAGGAGAAGTAAAGAGTAGAACTACTCAACCCCTACAACACCCAGGAACATCAGCCAAATTTGAGCAGATGGGTTGCTTTGGTTTAGACTAAAAATAGCTCCTGACATAGAGCCTCCATCTAAGTAGGATCTAGAAAATAATATCTAGATCTTGATTTTTATTATAGCATCTCTTCTCAATCCTACTATCTTGTAAATCTCTCTTCTAGTTACCTGTGAAAGTGTTCCACAAACCTTATCTAACTTAATCTGCACAACAGACTTCTGAGTTTGGTATTCTCACTCTCATGTTAAACATTAGAAAAATTATGCTCAGGTAGTTTAAGTGTTTTATCCAAATATAATGAGTGACAGAGCTAGAACTTTCACATTGGCTTATCTGGCTCAATAGCCATAGAAATTCTTTCCCCTCTAGTAAACTGTCTTTGGAAGCTTCAAATTAGAATGCACCTCCAAGAAGATAAAGTTAATTCACTATGTGAGAGAATTTTCTAGAAATCCCTTAGGCATGGAAAGAATTAATTATGAGCCTGATTTCCCCAATATCTAAGCACTTTGGAAAACAGTGTCTTGGAAGTTGTTTTTGTTCTCCAGGGTGCTATTTAATACCAGAAGAAATAATCCGTTAAATGTGTCTTATTTCACTAAACTACAGTTAGCTTCCAACAAATAAATCAAATACTCTCTGTGCCCAAAGATGAGTTCAATCCTCAGGCAATTTATAGAAAATAAGTAGAAATATAATTCTAAAACTCATTAGTGGAATTAAAAATAACATGTATTTTCCTGAATTCCAGTAAAGCCTTTAAACTGACCAGAAAGCAGCAGAAATGGGAAGGAGTGGGGGGATGAACTCTTCATCATGGAATTTTTACTGCTAAAGAAAACTCTGAGGTTATGGGGGAGGTTATATGTCTGCTATTATAATCTTAACATTCTGGGAGGCCCAGACAGGTGGATTGCTTGATCTCGTGAGTTTGAGACCAATGTAAGCAAGAGTGAGACCCTGTTTCTACTAACCAAACAAACAAACAAAAAGAATAGAAAAACTGAGGCAAGAGGATTGCTTAAGCCCAAGAGTTTGAGGTTGCTGTAAGTTATGATGCCACGACACTCTACCCAGGGCTATAGGTGAGACTGTCTCAAAAAAAAAAAAAAAAAAAAAAAAGAAAAGAAAAAAGAAATCAACTATTAACAATTATTGGTCTATGCTGCACAGGACCCCAATATGGACATTGAAGGGCATCAGCAAAAAAACTGTTTGCTTTTTTCATCATAGTATCTTCTTCTACTTCTCTATGAACTTAATCTGGTAAGTAGAGCCATAGAATTGCTGGTTATAAAGTGGAGAGGAAATGATTAGCTTATTCAACCCCATTTGGCATTTCCTAATGTATGGGACATAAGTTGACACAAATTAGAACTCTTGATGCATTCAATTGGTAGAATATTTTCTTGTCAGAGAAGTTGATGGGTTTGGTGTAATGAAAATTATACAGTCTTTGGTGTCCAAGCTTTGGGATATTAATTAATTTCTCCTAGTCTGAGCCTTCCTGTCACTGAAGAAAGAAGTGAAGTTGGGAATCCAGTTACCTGTAATGCAGGGAGAACTAAATGAGATGATCCATGATTACAGTAAATGCTCAATTTTGTTTCTTCCTTTTCTTTTTCTTGATGAACTTATACTCAGCAGATGTTAAACATAATAATAGACCACTTGCATAATGGTCCCCTGTCAAATTGGCCCAAATCAATTCCTAGTTAGCCATGATCAGAGAAACTAGTATATCAAGTAATCTACTCAATATTTAAATCATAGTTATTTATTAATCATTCATTATGTTGATTATTAATTGTACATATCAAACTGCTTTGCTCCCTATTTTTGGATTTAAAACATTAGGCTAGGAAGTAGAATACCTCATGCCATTTACACTAGTCCAGATTTATTGATGTGAATTTAATATTGTATTGGATTTCTAGTTGCTTTCTCAGATCAATTTCTGGAATTGGTTGGAACTAGGAAGACAGAAGGAATGGCTGACAAGATTTCTCTGGCAGTCTCTATAATGCCAGAGTTGAACAATGATCATGGGAAGTGCAGAGATTTGGAAGAGCTTTTGAAAGGTGCCTAATGTGGTGAAAATTACCAAACCTACACAGGTAATGAGAGATGACATGAGAAAGCATTATTTGAGTTTGGACTTTGAATAATAATCAGAACATTTTCAGGTGGAAATGAAATTCTTCACAGAGAGGATCAATACAATAAGAGAGTATTGGTACAAAGAGGAAGGGTGAAAATAATGGGTGTTTGCAAATGATGCAATGGGGATTAATACATTGTTGATGGAGCATGTGTATATATAAGGAAAATTGAGAAATAAAATTTACATGGTAGATTTATCTGAGGAAAGGGATAAAAAAATTATAGAAAACTATAGGAGACTGGATATAATTGGGATGAGTCATGAGAAATCATTAATCATTGAAAGGTTTTATTAAAAAGAATAACTTAATAAGATTTGTCAGTACTGAATATCCCCTCCATCCTCAAATTTGTATTGTGCAAAGTACGTATTTGGGTATGTAGTATTTATGTATTTTTCTCTTTAGTTTGTCTTGCTGATGTCAAAAGGAGCCATCTTAGTTTGATATTCACTGAAGTGTGAATTTAGCCTGGAGCAAAATACCCTGTATGTGTATCTGTAAATATATTTGAGTGTTTAATGTGCATGTAAAAATAATAAGTTATTTATAAACATTCAACCTCTTAGAAAGAATTTCATGCTTAAACAAGTCATTTTCAGTCTCATTAGTTCTTCAAGGGAGAGACAAACCTTACCAGACTTTGGGATTCTCCAAATATCTTGATCTATTTTTTCAAATACTTTGGGTTTGGCAGGTCTCAGAGCCAATGTTTGCCAAGTCCTTTTACCCTTAATTTTTTAAACCCACATGTATTTCAAGGGAATTTTATGAATATGTAATTTACTCTTCTACACTTAACTCATTAAAAAAAAAAGTTTTAAGGACATTTGAAGTCCAACAAACCTATTTTTAAAATCCTAGAAATTATAGTGAAATCCTGGATATTCAAGATTGGCATTTATTCAGCTATCAGGGCTTCTATCTTCTACATGTACTTACCAAAAACCTTTTCCAGTAATGAAAATTGCATTGTATTTTCTTGTTTGGTACTCAGTTTGGGAAGCTGATGTTACCCATGCTATCGATATTATAATACATCTGTTTCTAAGTGGTAGTAGGTGTTCACTCGACCATCAAAATGCTTCTTGGCTCACTCTATGACCAAAGAAATACCTGTGTGAAATAGACAAAGAACAATTTTAATTATTAAATTAAAACATGGGCATGTGAATCCATGATTTTCATCTCATTAACACGAGTAACTGCCTTATTCAGAGGTAGAACTGTGGAGTGGGGCTTGCCCTTGAGTGGGTAGTACATTAAATTCCCAATACCAAGAGGCAAACATATGCAATAATAACACCAGAAATGCTGTGTAATTGAATTTCTGACATCTGGCTGGGTCTCCTCATGTGAGCTTTATTACTTTCTCCATTGGCAACACTGAAAGAAGTGGAACTGTTTTTTATTCTTTTTTTTCAGTTTGATTACAGGAAAGAATGGATTTAGGGAGTCTAGATTTTATTTGTGGATTTTAAAATGTCAAATTTCTTTCAGTGTTCACAACTGTAAAGTGAAGGGACTGTACTAAGCTAGTGGTTCTCAACCTAGTATTATTTGACTCAAAATGTTCTATGTAGTTAGTAAATGGATGACTCAGGAGTTATGTGTCAATGTTTCATGTAATATAAAAAAATGAGATTGTTGTTAGTGCTGTAAAAATATTGAGATTGTTGTGCATGTTTTTGAAAATATATAAAGCAAAGTAATACATTTGCCTTTTGTAAGTGAAAATTGGTCATCAGAGTTTATTATTTTTAAAATAAAATATGTATTGTAAGGTAAATAAAGGTACACATTGGTGATAAAAAATGGAAACCATTAAAATCAGTAACTTTTCAGAGACTTTTAGAGGATTGGTAAAATTTTATTTAATACAATCATGAATTTTTGAATAGAAAGAGATTCTAGATATACTGAGACTTTCGACAAAATTCATAATGGTTATTGAACTATCCACTCTATAGCAATTGCATGTTTATACATAAATTTCCATTCATTTTCTCTTTTTCCTCAACTACAGGAAACACATTACATAGGAGGTAAAGTAATAGTCCGAGTTCACAGAGCATGATGAATTTTGAGCTGGAACCAGAACTCTCTAAGCTGGCATACTAATTCTACTATATTTTTTGATGTCTCTCAAACACCAACATAAATAATTATCATGGATACTATCTCACCTCACCCCACAAACTACTCTGATTTAGCTATGTCATATTTTAACAATTACCTTTCATACTCTGTAGCCTTTGTAGTTTGTTACTCATACGCATTTAAATACCTACAGACAAATGCACTTATTTACTTAATTTATTTATTTTTCATGCATATTTCTTACATAATTATCTAATTCTATTTGCACATCCTCACCAATTTCATCAGTTCATTGAGAGTGAAATTGAAGCTTTCTTTGTTTTTTGCAACCTACAAGGTGCTGGGGAGGTTAGCACATTGAGGCATTGCCCACCGTCTCCCCATGAATTGCCAAAATTAATCCAGTCCCTCTAGTGGCTAGGCATGTCTCCCTTCTCATTGTTCTAGGATGCATCCTCTGTCATCAATAAAGATTTGATTATGTATGAGAAGATACAGGAGAGAACTGTTACTCAAAGCTATGTGAAACTAGTTTATACTCTTGCTACAGCTTTCTAAATTATACTATATAATCCCTGAAACCTGTCAGAGTAGCTGATTGATAAATTCCTTCTGCATTCTGGGGCAGCAAACCCCAATTCACTTGATGCTAAGAAACTTGATTTCTTCCCCCAAAAGGCCTTAGCTTTCTTTTATTATCTTGTTAATTATAAGTCTGGCAATAGTCTAAAATCAGGAATATCAGAAATTCATTGCCCAGCAAGGGGACAACTAGAACTCAGGAGCTAGTTCTGGATCTAGAAGCAGAACTGCATAAATCAGGATGTAGAATGCTGAGTGGGTGGATGCAAGGATGAAGCAAGACAAAAAATTTGAGCCATCAGTCTCAGATGACCAAATCTAGGTAGAAGGCTAAGAGACAAGAAGAAGGAAATGTTGGGAAACACCATATTCCAAAGTTCACATGCTGAAGCAGGTTAAGACTGAAGGTAGTTTCAGAAGAAGCTGACCCCTAAGACAGAGGAGTCTTTCAGAAGACAGTTAAAACAAAGTAGGTTTGTTTTTTCAAGAATAAAAATGGTTAACATCTACTAAGCATTATCTTCCAGATACCGCTGTACACTCTTACTTGTCTTACTTTAATATTCTGAATATGCTTTTAAATACAAGGTTTCATGCAGCAAACATTTTTTCTAATTCCTATTTCCCTTTTCTCTGGAAGCCACTTCTAATATATAGAAGTCATTCATCAGTAGTGGTGCTTTTTCTGCAAAGATCTCCCTCCTCAACACCTAGCCATAGCTGAGAGGTCTATGTATTATCACTGACCCCTTACATCAATTATATTTGCTCTGGAAATTGTGAACTGAAAGAAAAACATATTAGGTGTTGTTTGAACTGGGAGTTACTGATAATCATACTCAGAATACTCTTTTTTTATTTTTTATTAAATCATAGCTGTGTACATTAATGTGATCATGGGGCACCATGGTTTTTATATACCATTTTATATATTTATATACCATTATATACCATTTGACATATTTTCATCACACTGGTTAACATAGCTTTCCTGGCATTTTCTATACCATTTGACATATTTTCATCACACTGGTTAACATAGCTTTCCTGGCATTTTCTTAGTTAAGAAAATTTATATTCTACATTTAGACATTTATATTCTACATTTAGTAAGTTTCATAAATTACATTTTATGTTAAGACATTTATATTCTACATTTAGTAAGTTTCACATGTACCCTTGCCTCAAAGATCTGAAAAATACAGTAGAATCCCTCAGTAACAGAGTGGAGCAAGCAGAATATTCTTAAACAGTCACCACTAAAATCCTTCAAAGTTGATAGAGTTCTGCCTTACCAAGAGTGTTTGCTAGAGGCTTAAAAAAATGCAAATTCATTATCTCAAGTTTCTCTGTTTCAGGAGTCTGGCTGGGCACAGGTTACCTGGGTTCCCTCCTGCATATCTTACATGGTTAAAATCAGCCTGTCTGCTGGAGATAACAATCTAAGCTGGGCCTTGGAGTCCTCTTCCAAAATCATGCAGGTGATTAGAGGAATTAAGTTTCTTATGGTTGTAGGACTGTGGTTCCATATTTCATGTAATGTAAAAGAATTTCACTGTGGTTTCATTTTTTTCTGGCTGGCTGTTGGTCAGGGGTTACTTTCAGCCCTAGCAGCCACACTCAGATCCTAGGCATCTGGTCTTTTCACAATGACAGCTTACTTCTTTCTCTCTAATCTGCTATGACAGAGTTTTATATAATGCAATGATCATGGAATGGCTATCCATTGCAGTGAAAGGACTGACCCACACTCACTGAGAGGAACGTATCCAGAGAATGTCTCCAAATGGTGGGAATCTTGTTGGTCACCTCAGAACCTGACTTTCACATTGAGATCTGTTAGTTTAAGTCTTATTTGGATATCTTGAAAGACACTGATCTCCTTTGGGAAAAAAACAAAAATACGTGTGTGTGTTAAGTCCTTACTTAGCCCTGGGTTTGGTTTGATGTGGTTTTGTTTCTCTTAAAATCTCTTAAAATACAATCAACTGGTATAGTGTATTTAGTTCCCTACATCAAATCCAAGACTCTCAGGGAATATCTGAAATAGAGTGTGGATATTTTTACTGTAGAATAATATAAATTTGTATAATTTGAAAATAAATCAGTAATTTGGATATCAATATATAAAGGAGGTAGATTGAATTGTGTCTTTTATCTAAACTTGCTTATGCTAGCTATACTTGTTATGGTAATTATGTATTTTAATTAAATATTATATGAAATAATAAGATGTGCCTATGGACAAAGGATTATTCTTGCTATAATGTTAAGAAAACTAAGTACAATGCTTTGGAAGTGATCAATAGGTACAATTTGCTTTTTAAAAGGAAATCAAGTAATGTAATGAAATTCGTATTGAGTGAAATGACTAAAAAAAATTAAGAATCCATGTGAAAGATCTGTGTCCAACTTATTTTTCAAGAATCATCAAGTTTGACTTTCACCTGAAATACTAGATCATACATTATATTTCTATAAGAAATGTGGCATAACATTCAAATTAATAATCCAGCTTGAATGAGAAAAATTTGGACTTAAATAAAGTTACTAAACAGTAAGTTTATGCTATCAGCATACCATCAAAATAAATTAAGATATATAGGTATTATTTTTTTTTTTTCATTTTTACTAACTTGATTATCCAACCGACCATGATTGGCTAGTGTAGGACAAGAGGATTTCTTCTGTAGTAGTTTTTGTCCCTTCCACTATGAACCTGACCTGACTCATTATTATGAGTCTTCAAATTTATAAGAATCCTTCTTTCCTCGCTTCCTCTGGATGTGTTTCTGGGTGTCTCCCTTTCCTTTTACAATATGTGAGTAGGTCACTTCTAGGCTCCAGGAGACGTCTTTGCTTTCCCCCAAGACACCCTCTACTCCACTATTATTTTGATGTGTATTTTCTCCTTTCTCCTTATCAGTAATTCTGCATCCTATTAGCTTATGACTGGAAAAGATTGCTACCAATCTGTAGTGAATCAGGGATTAGAAACATAGTGATAGAAAGGGTCCAGTGAATGGCCATTACAAAGTCAAGTTAATAGTAAAGCGTGATGTTAAAGGCAAAGCAAGAAAATAATGGATCTAGATGCAAATTTAGGTAATGCGACTGACTAATTTTGTGGTCTTGGATAAATTATTTGAATTCATAGGCTTATGTTTCTTCATTTCCAAATAGGTTTTAACATGCTACTATAATCCCTTGAAAACCTCTCCAGAAAACAAACAAACAAAACAGCTGTAGGAGTTTCCTTAACTATAATTCATTATGATTTGTTTTAGAGAAACCATGTAACCTTGGTTATGACAGACTAGACTTGAGAATAGGGTTCTAGCTAGAATATTAGCTAGCTAAGTAGATGATCAAATGTTCTATATGGAAACCTTAAAGGGAAATTCTACTCAATAAATGGGAATACTTTTTCTTGGATAGTGACAAAGAGCTCTGTTAGGTCTTTTTTTCTTGGGAATGATTAAACACGAATCTGGAGCAGAATTGAGAAGCAATTGAGCCATAGTACAGCAGACCAGAGGATTTAATTTGGGACTAATAGGTCATGATGATGTGACTAATGCTTTCTTATTTCATCCAGGACACCTGGTTCTTCAATGATTAGGACAGTTTGGGTGCTTTCTTCTGTATGTATATATCCTCACAATAAGCTCCTATCACCTAGGGCAATCCAAAGATGCTTCTGTTCCTTGATCTGAAATCCCTGTCTTCAAAGTATTAAATTTAAAATAAGACCATATGTGTGGAAGACCTTGAGATACCTTAGAGAACTCTAGAAAAATTAAAAATAATTTTCACCAGCCATCAACCACAATTTTGGACACATGTAATCAATAAGCCATGCTATTTTTAGTATAATTCTTTTTATGTAATATTTATATCACCTGAGAGTAATTGGAAGGTAATAGAAAATTTGTTTTATTAGGAGAAAATAACATTTCTAAATTGACAATAAAAGACTTCTCTTATGGAAGACACTTAAATCATCCCCAGAAGTCATCAGAAACCTCTGCCAGAAAAGAACTTCATCCTCAGTTCTCACCCCATTCTCTTGTCATCATGATCACTGCTGCTACAGGCATACTCACACTGTCTTATTCTATACAAAAAGGGCATGACTCATTATCAGCCCAAGAAATATCCTTAATAAATATAAAAACTAAGCTGGCAGAGTAATTGACTTCCCTTGGAATCTCCATGGGAAGAAGTCACCTTCTCCCTGGCCCCAGCCTAAGGAGAAATACAAGAGAATGAGCTGATAAGAACATTCAGAGACAGCTCAGTGGGGGAGCAGAATGCAAGCCACAGCTAAGACCTCAAGTCACTTTAGAAGGACATCTCTTGCTGAATTGAGAACAGCCTCTGTGGTACTTGTTCTAACTCCTTTGGCTGATTGGCACAATTTGTCCCTAGTTCTACGGATGCCAAGCTTGAAACTTGTTGTTATTATAGGAAATTGAGGGTCAGCTTTTATTGCATTTCTAGTTTCCAAGAAATAAATCCTTTTTTGGAAACTAAAGAACAGTGCTTTAACCAGAGTCTGGCTGTGGCTTAGGGATATTTGGGAGGAACTCTGCCTTCCTGGTTTATAACTTCATGCATATATTCTCTATTCCCAAATGTCCATTTCTTCCATTTGCATTGTCCTCTGCTCAGATACATGAACTTAGTTACACTCTAGACAAATTCATAATTTCTCTCTCTCTCTCTCTCTCTCTCTCACACACAAAATTCCCCCCCTCCCAGATTGTAGAGGTACATATATAAATACTCAGGGACAGATGTACCAAATTTGTCATTTCTGCTCAACCCCAACAGCTGTGACATGAGGCAGCATGCCCTTTCTTTGGAATCCAGAGGATTCCTCCAACAGCCAAAGTCATCATTCCTTCAGCATTTTTGCCTAGGATGGGACAAGCTGGTGCAGGCAGTATGGAGCCCAGAGTGTGAGAGTTTAACTCACCTTGGCTCCAGACCAATCCTAATCCTGGTGCTGACTTGACAAAATGGGACCTGGGACCAAAATCATCTAGTCGACTGGCCACTGATACCCTCCACCTTCTTGACTTTTCTTAGAGCCTTCTATCTTCCTTAGCATGCACAAGCAGAAAGAATCCTTTCTCTCCTGATTCAAATTGGGCATAACAGCAGAACAGATGTGCTGGTGAGTTAAGTAACAGCAGAACACAGAGTACAACTTGTTTTCAAAAATAAATGGCTCTTCTTGGAAGGTACAATCTAATAGGCCTGACAAATCAAAGTCAAATTCAGGGAAATTGATTTTTAAGGAATCATAAAGCTAGCCATTTCTCTAAACTACACTATGCGGCATTTAGAGGCACTCTGCTTCTATTTCTTCTGGTACTGAAGTTGATATGTGTTACAGAATAAAGGACGTAGTAAATAATAACAATCTGTCCTAGCTTGTCCATGTCACTTCTCACTATTTTCGTATTTCCCATACTTGACCATGTCACTTCTCACTATTTTTGTATTTCCCATACTTGATCTCACAGAATCCTCTCAATCCAGAGAATTTGTTTACATTTTTTTTTTATTAATATTAGATCATAGCTGTGTACATTAATGCAATCATGGGGCACCATGCACTGGTTTTATAAACAGTTCAACACATTTTCATCACACTGGTTAACATAGCATTCCTGGCATTTTCTTAGTTGTTGTGTTAAAACAATCATATTCTGCATTCACTAAGTTTCACATGTACCCTTGTAAGATGCACCACAGGTGTAATCCCACCAATCACCCTCCCTCTGCCCAATCTCCCCCCTCCCTCCCCTCTCTTTTCCCTTTCCCCATATTCTTAGGTTATAACTGGGTTATAGCTTTCATGTGAAAGAATATATTAGTTTCATAGTAGGGCTGAGTACATTGGATACCTTTTCTTCCATTCTTGAGATACTTTACTAAGAAGAATATGTTCCAGCTCCATCCATGTAAACATGAAAGAGGTAAAGATCTTTTGAAAAAAAATATGGTCTTAAGATTTTCAGTGATTT
>CAUYPK010110459.1:0-14950 GCA_963574355.1 Loris lydekkerianus | reverse complement strand
AAGTCCCTTGCCGGCTCCCTGTATCCTCAAAGGGATGATCATAGGCAGATCCCACCGGCCAGAGATGTCTGGAGTCTTGTCTCCCCAGATTCCCCGTGCCCAGTTGCAGGGAAGCTGTTACTCAGCTGCCATCTTTAATCCAAATCTCTGTACTCCCTGATGTTTTAAAAGAAAAAGAAATACTCCACCCAGAAGTTTCCCAAAAACATTCTCCCTGATTCCATATAGATGCCTGACCAGTAAATGGTAGTCCCATTTTGGTTTAGCCCACACCACCTTCCATTCCAAAATAAAAAGAGAAATGGTGGATTTATACTTTAAATTTCCTGTTTACTAAACACAAGGAAGTGGAAAGCTAAGCAAAGAGAAGAGCTCATACTGTTATTAATCATCCCTGTGCACAGAATGTTTGCCCAGTTGCTTGTCAAGCTAGTTTATACTAGCTTTGTCATGTGTAGAATGTTTCTGATTAGTTACACCTTAAAATATAAGTATTTAAAAATTCAGTGAATTATTTACTTGCAGTGAAAAATGAGGCATTCTCAGGCAAATCACTTTTGATTACAAATTCTAGAGAAGAATCATGAAAGGACATTTGTATAACAAAAAGTAACAACATCTGGATGGGACTCCAATCACCAGCTATTTACTAAATAAATTCCTAGAGAAAGATAGTTTATCTTTAAAGAATCTTTGTTCTTTTAATCATTAACAGAAGAAGCTGGAAAAAATATAAAATTATGTCCTTATATGTACTTGTTGGTACATTTCCTTTTCCTAACTTTCTTTTTAACTTCTTCCTGGCATGTCACTTAATCATTGGTGGGCAGTGATGTGATCTTTATCAGATAAAAATTTAGGCCTTCAACTAGTTCTAATGCCTCTGACTCTTTCTAGCTTTAACTCTGGTGAAAAGTTCATTGTGAACATTTTTTGTGTGTGTTGCTACTTATCTTCTGTTAACTTTTTATCTTTCCCTTTACCTTATGTTTTCATGAGATCCTGATTTTCTCCATAGATTCACAACTTTCCTATTTATTCTTTAAAATTTACCATAGATCTAGGAAGAAATTCATCCTTTACACAGAAAAAATCTTTAATAAATATAGTTTTCTACCTAATTTATTTGATCAAAATAAGCATTTCTTTACTCTGCCAAATTTCTAATGCAGATTTTTCTGAGTGGATTCTGAAATTACACTAATAAATGTTCATTAAAAATTTTAGGAAAAAAGTGTTAGGAATATTTACTTGAAAATTTTTAAAAGACTATATAGAGTCATTAACATTTCTGACTGTGTATCTTCTCCCTACTTTACCAAGTTATCAATTGTCCTCAGAACTATAGATGACTTTCCTAATGTTCCGTCATTTAATTTTTCCAGCAATAGGAAACACCTTCTAGTGCAAACCATAGTTTGGGACTCACTGCACATCTGTTGACAGTTGCCAGTTCATGAAAAGACACCTCTAGAATTGAGAATAAGCATTTAGAAACTTGTTTTCTGGTTCAGCGCCTGTAGCTCAGTTGTTAGGGCGCTGGCCACGTACACCAAGGCTGGTGGGTTTGAAACAGCCTCGGCCTGCTAAACAACAATGTCAACTGTAACAACTACAAAAAGATAGCTGGGTGTTGTGGCGGGTGCCTGTAGTCCCAGCGACTTGGGAGGCTGAGGCAAGAGAATCGCTTAACCCAAAGAATTGGAGGTTGCTGTGAGTTGTGACACCACGGCACTCTACCTAGGGTGACATAATGAGACTCTGTCTCAAAAAAAAAAAAGAAAGAAAGAAAGAAACTTTTTTTCTTTTTTTACTCAACACTATACTAACAAAAAGCATTCAGAAACTTTTATAGCAATTTGACATTGCCACAGCACCCAGGGGTGTGATAATTTTTCTAATAATTCATATTTATTGCATTTTACAAAAGTTTTGTCTGTAATACATTGGAAAGCTTGTTAAGAAATAATCCCTCACCACAAATACAGAAGCATCTTTGGCACAGGCTTCTTTTCTAGCTGTTTAAAAAGATACTTTTTTGTATTTGTGTTCTTTTAATTTTCCAGGGCACTCTCTTTCATGGGAATGAGTATCTGTCTGGCTTTGATGTTCATTTCTTCCTGGTATTATGCCATTGTAGCTATGGTAATAGCTGGTATGATCTACAAGTACATTGAGTACCAAGGGTGAGTATGGATTTGACCTTGATCTTTGATACCTGTGAAAAGTAGCAAGACTAGCCAGTTTGGTTAGGGCTAGTTCAATAAAAATTACATTAATGACCTAAGTGACTTTATTTGTTCATCTAAATTTTGTGCCTCTAATTGTTCTTAACCACCTTATAGATGCAGGCTTTTTTCATTACAAGGGAAACTTGTGGAAAAAGTATGAAGTGAATGGATCAATGAAAAATAATTAAAAGACCATACCCAAATAATAATAATTGTGATGAGCACTAAACAAAGTATAACCCAATTTTTTTTAATTGAGATAGTCTCACTTTGTCATCCTTGATAGAATTCTGTGGCATCATAGAGCAACCTCAAACTCTTGGTCTCAATCAGTTTTCTTGCCTCAGCTTACCTTGCCTGTAGCTGGGACTACAGGCACCTGCCACAACACCCAGCTATTTTTAAAGACAGGGGTCTCACTCTTGCTCAGGCTGGTCTCAAACTCCTGAGCTCAGGTGATCCACCTGCCTCAGCTTCACAGAGTGCTAGAATTACAGGTGTGAGCCACTGTGCCTGGCCAAATAAAAATATTTTCACTGATTTCTTCAGTGAAGGGATTAACTGAAAAGAATAAAAATTAATCCTGAATAAGTTTAACAGCCTCACTAACACCTTCCAAAAATGAGGAGTAAGTAACATCCTGATACATCCTTCAGAAAGATAATACTAACAAACTTTTTCCTCATTATTTTCAGAATAAATTAAACTCTGGTCTGTAATAATTTTCTAATCCAATGTTCTGTGTCATACTATTGCTTTTGAACTGTTCCATAGAAGTACCAAGTGAATGACTCTATCAGATTTTATTCTGAACTGTTTCTGCAGTGCAATCTGTTGGTGCAGGGTGGTGTTGATCTGCCAGCAGTGGGTTCATTATGTCCAGCATTATACAAATCACTAATATGAGTTTTAATCTTCTACTTTGTGTATATGTTACTTTTAGGTTCAGAAAAAATAAACTTTGCTTTTTGAAATTATACTTAACTATGATTTATTCTGTCTCTGCTCTATTCTCCTTTTTCTCTCAGAGCTGAGAAAGAATGGGGTGATGGTATCCGAGGGCTGTCCCTCAGCGCAGCCCGGTTTGCTTTGCTTCGCCTGGAGGAAGGACCTCCACACACTAAAAACTGGAGGTAAAGAAACAGCACTAGTGGTGTTTGACACATAGTTAACACCCATAAATGTGTAATTTGCTGGTGATAGGATAAGGAAATCATGTGCCCCAAGGAATTGGTACAGTGGACCTGTTTTGAACTATTTAAAATCCTTGATTTCTTTCTTTTCTTTTCTTTGTGTGATTTATGATCTAGATTACTACCATTTGAAGACTGATCAACTTGAGATATATTGGGAGCATTCCTAATAACCAGTACTCTCATCCCATCATTTCCTCTGATCTCTTCCTTCTGTCAAATTACATGTTTTATATGTATAGATCTCCCAAATTAAAGGTGGATTTGTCATTCTGTTCTCCAAACCCAAAATGTTTCTTCCCCTCCACCCCCACCAATCTCTTAACAGGCCTCAGTTGCTTGTATTACTGAAACTAGATGAAGACTTACATGTCAAGCATCCCCGCCTCCTCACATTTGCCTCACAGCTCAAAGCAGGAAAGGGTCTTACTATTGTGGGCTCCGTCATCGTGGGGAACTTCCTAGAGAACTATGGTGAAGCCTTAGCTGCTGAGCAGGTAAGAGTCAAGACTTTTTATATAGAGAACTTAGCTTATATCTCTGTGATGTTAATAACAGTGGAACCTCCGTAGTTGACCACCTCCCTTCATTGACCAACTCCTTAAGTCAACCTAATTTTCATAGACCAGACATACACCATATGTACAGATCAGTACAGTAGGCCTAGTTCCTTAAGTTGACGACTTCCGTATGCTGACCAGTTGTTACAGTCCTTTGGGTGGTCAACTTACAGAGGTTCTACTGTTTTAAGACCTCAGCTAATCTCCCTGAATGATCTAGGGGGTTTCCCGCTTAGTGTTAACTTTTAAACATTCATTTTTTCCTAAAATAATATGAGCTAGAAGATAATTGTTAATTCTTCTTATCTAAAGCATTACTAACTATAAAATTATTCAAGCTAACATTGTTTCCAAATAGACTCTAAACATTGAAATGATCACTGAGAGAAGTCATGTAAATAAATCAGTCTCTTGAACTATATTGGGAGGGATCCTCTCAATCTTGGTAATCTTGTGACAACAAGGAGCAACGAGCAACTTTTCTTCCTCTTCTTTTTTTTTTTCTTTTTCTTTTTTTTTTTTTTTTTTTTTTTGAGACAGTCTCTCTATGTCGCCCTGGGTAGAATGCTATGGCATCACAGCTCACAGCAACCTCCAACTCCTGGGCTTAAGCGATTCTCTTGCCTCAGACTCCCAAGTAGCTGGAACTACAGGCGCCCACCACAACACCCTGCCATTTTTTGGTTGTAGTTGTCATCATTGTTTGGCAGGCCAGGGCTGGATTTGAACCTGCCAGCTCTGGCGCATGTGGCTGGCACCCCAGCCGCTTGAGCTACAGGTGGCAAGCCTCTTCCTCCTCACTAATAGATTGCTTTTCTATTTTTAATTAGCCATACTGAACATTAAAGTTCTACCATAAGAAGGAATTAGTGTTCATTCTAATACTTATTATAAATGATAGAACTAATCCTATTGTTCAGAGAAATTTTCAATCATATTTGAGAAATTTTACTAGATTTCATTTTGGAATGCTTTGAAATCCTAAAGACTACAAATGCTTAAAAATATTAGTTCAGAATAATGGTAAAAATTAATAAAATGTATGCAGGATTGTGACCAGGTATGGTGACTTATGCCTGTAATCCTAGAACTTTGGGAGGCCAACATGGGGGGATTACTTGAGACCAGGAGTTCAAGACCAGCCTGAATAAGAGTGAGACCCCGCCTCTACAAAAAATAGTGAATTAGCTGAATGTGGTGGTAAGCCCCTTTAGATTCAGTTATTCAGGAGACTGAGAGAAGAGGATCACTTGAGCCTAGAAATTTAAGGTTGCAGTGAGCTATAATGAGGCCACTGCACTCAAGCCTGGGTGGCACAGCAAGACCTTGTTTCAGGAAAACAAAAAACACAGGTTTGTAAATCAAGAGAGTGTAGTTTTTAATCCTAGTTATATCACTGATTTATTATTATTTTTTTTAGAGACAGAGTCTCACTTTGTCACCCTCGGTAGAATGCTGGTGCATCACAGTTCATAGTAACCTCCAGCTCTTGGGCTTAGGAGATTCTCTTGTCTCAGCTCCCAAGTAGCTGGGACTACAGGCACTCACAACAATGCCCGGCTGTTGTTTTGTTGCAGTTTGGCTAGGGCTAGTTTGAACCTGCCACCCTCGGTATATGGGGCTGGCACCCTACTCACTGAGCCACAGGTGTATATCACTGATTTAATCTGTTCCATTTTCAAACCATTATGCCCTTTTTTTTTTCTACCAATAGGATGGAGTAACAGTAGATGAGATATTATTGGCTTGACTAAATAAAAGAATAGTAAATGCAAATACAAGTATCATTAATAATTACCATTAAAATGTAAAAAAGGATATGGGAATGGGAGAAGCCAAAAGGAAAACATACATGGGGTCAGCCACGTATAATCCTAACACTTTGGGATGCCAAGGGAGGATCACTTAAGCTCAGAAGTTCAAGACCATCCTGAGCAACATAGCAACACCTTGTCTCTACCAAAAACAGAAAAATTAGCTGAGTGTGGTGGTGCATGCCTGCAGTCCTACTTGGGAGGCTAAGGCAGGAGGACCACAAGGATGTGAAGTTGCAAGGAGCTACGATAATGCCACTGTATTTTAGCATGGGAAAAAGAGTGAGATTCTGCCTCAAAAAAAAGAAAGAAAGAAAATTAAAATATATCTGAGAAAATTATAAAGTGAAACTGAATCATCAGATCAAATTTCTAGAAAGGTAAGTCAGGACATGACTAAGGCTGAGGCAAGCAGATCATGTTCAGACAAGTGAATCACCTGGTCAGTGGAGGAAAAAATGTTGAATATTCACTGTGGGGAGATCCCTGTTTCAAATTTGTGGTATGTTAACAAAGGGAGAAAAGAGTAAAAGAGAGACAGAAACTACATATAGACAACTAGCTATAAAAATATAGAGTAAGGACTTAGTGAAAAAAGACAAAGGATCATGAAATGTCATTGGGATGATTTTAACTTTTTGGACTTTGCTATAGGAGATCCAGTCTTAGGCAGAGTTAAGAAAGAGGAGGGGAATATAATATGGAGAAGGAATTAATGGTTTAAAATATCCAAGGTAAAGCAATTCAGTGTTGAGGTCCTGTGTCTCTTTCAGACTATAAAGCACCTTATGGAGGCAGAAAAAGTAAAAGGATTTTGCCAGCTGGTGGTGGCTGCCAAGCTGAAAGAGGGCATTTCCCACCTCATCCAGTCATGTGGCCTTGGGGGCATGAAGCACAACACGGTGGTGATGGGCTGGCCCAATGGCTGGCGCCAAAGTGAAGATGCTCGCGCTTGGAAGACGTTTATTGGTACAAATCATTTCCTGTACAGTAAATAATCCGAGAGCCCAGATAGGGATATATCTGTTACCTCTAGCCTCCTAAGAGACTATGCTATTGCTAAAACATAGTCTTATAAGGCCACCTAAAAAACTAGTAGTAGTAATAACTGGATTCCACCCCCCTCCAGGTTTACATGATGTTCATGAATAGTTTATCTCTGTCAAGTCTTGTGCTAGGAATTATCTCCAAAACTGCCAGGTTTTCATTTGTAATTTCCCATATTGGTGTTCTCACAGGAATTGGAAGAATTCTTCAGCATCAAATTCTCTCAATTCACATATTTCCCTCTTAGAAATATATCCAGTAACATAAACCATGGTTCTCAGTCTAATTCTGTTAGCTATCCTATTTTTCTCAATAATTTTTGTTATTTAATGAGGTATAACTTACTATGTAAATAGGACACCTTGCTCAAAAAAGTGTAAAAAGAACATTATCCTTACGTTATTGCATGGCGGAAACCAGGACAAGCCTAAGGATTCTTCTCTGCTCATTCTGATTCTTTCTTTTTTCTCCCTAGGCACAGTTCGAGTGACAACTGCTGCCCATCTCGCCCTGCTAGTGGCTAAAAACGTCTCCTTCTTTCCCAGCAACGTGGAACAGTTTTCTGAGGGCAACATTGATGTGTGGTGGATTGTGCATGATGGGGGGATGCTCATGCTCTTACCCTTCCTACTGAAACAACACAAGGTATCTTAGATGACTTTTTCAAAAAACCTTCCTTCCTTCTGTCTTGATTCACTGGACAGACTCTTCCTCTTTGACCATGTAGTGTTGGGGCTTAGAATCTGAAATTGGGGACTATTCTTGGCTGTCTCACTTTTAGCTTTATAAGAAATCATCATGTGTGTATTTAAGTGAAATTAAGCAAATTAATAAAGTTCCATATGAGCATTGGGAAAAAGACTAAGAAGTGCAAAACATCTTTGGGAAAAAATCAAATACTAGAACCCTAACAGTGTGTGTGTGTGCATTTTACATACATAGATACTCATCCTTTGGTAAGACTCAACTGAAATTTAAAATGGGAAATACTATAGTGTGCATAATATCATTAAAGTACTATCTGAATAAACAGCCCTCTTACTGTATCACAAATCTATACCTTTTAGCCAGTTTTTTCTTGTTATGAAATTAAGAACTCCCTAAAACTATATTTAATTGGTTGTTTAGTCAGTTTTTTGCTCAGTGGTTCTCAACCTTCCTAATGCCGTGACCCTTTAATATACTTCCTCATGTTGTAGTGACCCCCAACCATAAAATGATTTTCGTTGCTACTTCGTAACTGTAATTTTGCTACTATAATGAATCGTAATGTAAATATCTGATATGCAGGGTGTATTTTCATTGTTTCAAAGGGGTCCTGATCCACAGGTTGAGAACTGCTGCTATCCTATAATAGCAAGTATGAAGCTAGGAACAAATACCATCAGTCATACTGCAGCAAGGTTGTTCTCGGTGATAATGCCTCATGTTTTAGGAAGTGACTTTTTTTTGCCTTATTGAATCTACTCTCCCATGGACATATACACTCTCTTAGGTGTGGCGCAAGTGCAGCATACGTATCTTCACAGTAGCCCAGCTAGAAGACAACAGTATCCAGATGAAGAAGGACCTAGCCACCTTCCTGTACCACCTGCGGATTGAGGCAGAGGTGGAAGTGGTGGAGATGGTAAGAGAGTTGAGTTTAAGATAGAAGACCTCACTATGCCCCCATTTGCCCACCTTGTCTTCCTTGAACCTTTTCTGATGTGGAAAATTGTTCACTTCTAAATGTGGATTAATCACTTAGTGTCAAAAAAAATCCCAAACCCTAATTTGTTGACCTAAATAGAATGTGTGTGTGATATGTTTTTGGTGTTTGCTTTTGCTTTCTTGTTTTTGTTTTATTACACAGCCCTTACATTTCTCCTAGATTCTTAACCTGCTTACTATAGTTTTATTAATTTTTAATTAATATATTCATGCTTAAAATTACATATGGCTTTCTTTTTAAATATCTGAGCAATATTTAAAAAACATAATATTGTTTGTGTTTTGTATTTTAAAGAAGCAAATATGCTAGATAATGGAAAAGACTTTCAGGGCCTCTAGATTTTATTTGCAATCAGGAGGAAAGATATGTACGGTATATACTCGAGTATAAGGTAGGTCAAAGACTCGGCACAAATTTGGAGCCAAAAAAACTCAGCTTATACTCGAGTATATAGGTAGGTCAAAGACTCACCAAAATAGAGTTAAAACTCAGATTGATATTGTGACACTTTCTATGGTTTAATTTAGTGAGTAGAAATAAAAATGTGTGGTTCATCTTTCTTTCTTTGTGCTTTTTGCCCTTTTTGTGTGATACTTGTGGCAGCATGACAGTGACATATCAGCTTATACTTATGAGCGCACTCTGATGATGGAGCAGAGATCCCAGATGCTCCGACACATGCGGCTATCCAAAACGGAGCGGGACAGAGAGGTGAGACCTTGCCACATCGATCTAATCCTGGCCCTGTGATGTCTGTCAGTGAAAGTGACGGTACTGTAGGCTTATAGCTACAGCTCACCAGAGCTGGCAGGTTTGAACCCAGACTAGGCCTGCCAAACAATGACTACTACAACAACAACAACAAAATAGCCAGGTGTTGGGGGCAGGTGCCTGTAGTCCAAGCTACTTGGGAGGCTGAGGCAAGAGAATCGCTTGAGCCCAAGAGTTTGAGGTTGCTGTGAGCTGTGATGTCACAGCACTCTACCCAGGGTGACAGCTTGAGACTCTGTCTCAAAAAAAACAAAGTGCCAGTACTATATTGTTTTCACGGGGTAGCAATTCTTTCCTTTTCACTTTATCAGTTATTCCACTATAACCCCATTGTTTCAAAATAATTAAAGATGGAGTATGAGAGAAAATGAAGTAGAGTAACTTTGTTGGACCTTCTGTAGGCACAGTTGGTGAAAGACCGGAACTCCATGCTAAGACTGACCAGCATTGGCTCTGATGAGGATGAAGAGACAGAAACTTACCAGGAGAAGGTACACATGACTTGGACAAAAGACAAGTACATGGCATCCCGGGGGCAAAAAGCCAAGTCAATGGAAGGATTCCAAGACCTGCTTAACATGCGTCCGTAAGTTTTCTCACTTATAATCATATGACAAAATATAATCTAGTCAATGGCACAGATGTGGTTTTGCCTGGACACACAAGGCACACATCTTTTTATTGTTTGCCTGTGCATATTTGTTCTCAATTAACAAACTAACCATCCTTTCTCTCCACATAGTTCACCTCCATACTGTGTTCCTAGTACAAAATAAGCAAGGGTAGAAAGAGAAAACTCAAGATAAAGAAATAATTTTATCATATTAGTCATAGTCAGGTGAAAAAGCTCTGGACCTCAAGTCTCAAATGTTGACTGTATAACTAGTTTTCTCTTTGCCTTAACTACCTCTATTTCTTCCCCACCCAGGGACCACTCCAATGTGAGGCGAATGCACACAGCAGTGAAGCTTAATGAGGTTATAGTTAACAAGTCCCATGAAGCAAAGCTCGTTTTGTTGAATATGCCAGGGCCACCCCGAAACCCTGAGGGTGATGAAAACTGTATCCTTTTCAAGAGTGGAGCTGCCAGTCTAGAAAATCTTCTTATCCTCTTTTTTAGATGAGATAACTAGATAACTATAAAAATCTTTATTAGGCCAAGTACAGTGGCTCACACCTATAATCCCAGCACTTTGGGAGGCCAAGGCAGGATTGCTTGAGGCCAGAAGTTCAAAACCAGCATGGGCAACATAGTAAGAACCCATCTCTACAAAAAATTTAAAAATTAGCCAGGTATAGTGCCAGCTATGGTACATACCTATAGTCCTAGCTACTCAGAGGGCTGAGGCAGGAAGGATCACTTAAGCGCAGGAGTTCCAGTCTTGGTGACAGAGCAAAACCCTGTCACTTTAAAAAAAGTCTTCATCTCTACCCAGGTTTCCACCTATGAAGAAGGAAAACTTAAAAGTCTTAGGCAAGGCTGCTTACAAAATGGTGAGATTAATATATTGGGGGGAGTTGAGGATGTAATATATTCTCTCTGAACCCTAAAAGACTTTTTTACATAGGTGGTATATTTGTAACATGATTTATAATATTCAGTGTATAATAGTAGCAATAAAGAAGTAGGAGGAGGGAGATCTTTATGGTGACAGAATAGTTCTGAATCTTGACATGGATCTATACATGTGACACAGTGGCACTGAATTATATAAACACATTTTACCAGTGTCATTTTTCTGGTTCTAATGCTGTACATGAGATATAACCATTAGGGGAAACTAGGTGACAGGCACATAGGACATCTTTGTACTTGATTTGCAATTTCCTGTGAATCTGTAATTATTTCAAAACAAAAGTGTAAGAAAAAGATAAGGCCGGGACCTATAATCCTAGCACTTTGGAAGGCCAAGGCAGGAAGATCACTTAAGGCCAGGAGTTCAAGAGCAGCCTGGGCAACATAGGAAGACCTAGTCCCTGAGGGAGTGGGGAATATATACATATACATTCACACACATACACACTTCTGCCCACCTTTGTTGTTTTGTGTTTGTTTTTGGTGGAGAGAGGTTGCTCAGGTTGGTCTCAATCCTCCCACACTAGCTTCCTAAAGTTGGTATTATAGGTGTGAACCACCAGGCCCAATCTTTCCCCATTCTTTAAAGAACATTTAGAAAATACCTAACAAATGGGAGAGTCTTGTATTATATATTTAAAAGGACTAGCTTCCTGGATTATTTCACAGGGTTAAGTTAAATCCAAAGTTCAGACTTTGAATATATAAGAATTAAGACAAGCATGCTGACTTTATAGCTCTGTGATCAGATAAACTCAGGTTATGGTGATGCCAGGTTGTAAATGTGTATTCTTCTTTTGTCTACGTATTTCCTTGACAAATTCTGAAGACATGGAGTTCCTAGAAGTGCTCACTGAGGGACTAGAACGAGTCCTCCTTGTTCGGGGTGGTGGCAGTGAAGTGATCACCATTTATTCATAATCTACTTCTGAATGACTCTGCTTGGCCTCACCTTTCCTGAAAGGCCTCCATCCTCCATGGAAATGCCAGTTCTTTACCACCACGTCCAGTCAGCTAAAGGCCTATGTTTTACACACATCACACTGAAATCATAATGAACTGAGTCTCAAGTACTTGTGCAGGGGGTACAAATAGATCTGTTCTTTGATCCCATATGATGTGCATTTCTTAAAGAAGCAAGTATTCCTGTAACATCGAAACAATGATCCAGACCTAAAAGCCATGTTTGACCAAAGGCAAGTTAGAATTAACAAGTTGAGCCAATCAACAAATTGGTAAAAGGGATTTCCGGAAATTCAACTGAAGACAAAAAAGCAAGTATATATCCAACATTGAAGATGGGTCTCAGAAGTCATGGTTCCATGATGACATCATAGAGGTAACAGCCGGGAATACAGCTTCATCTTACTAAATCATGGCGAAGAATATGGGGACCTATTATCTTGTGGAGATAACCTGGGGCAAGCCAAGATGGAAACACTTTTTTAGCTAATTTTCTTTATCTGCTGCCCTCTAATTTTATATTAGGGTACTAATGTCCAAAACCCAAAACATGGCTACAGCCTTTATATCTTCCTCAGAAACAAGAGTCCCCCAAATACCAGGTTTAAGTATCTTCTATGTCAGTGTGTATGTTTGCTTCTCTTCATTCAAAATCCATTTTGTGGTTGTTAACACAGGTTTGTTTCTAGGTTACCATGGAAATTGTTTTTTAAAAGGTAAACATTTCGTGCCGTTTCATTTCAAAATGGCTGAACTAAAGGAATTACAAAAGGAAGCTGTTCAGATACACTGAAGTAGTCTTTGGTTCTCTATGCAAAATGGACAAAACTTACCAACTGTTATCTAAGAAATATAGGTCATGATGCACATAGACTGTAAGTTCTCCTTTCCTTCTTTTTTGCCCTCTGAGTTAGGAGGTACAGGTCAAAAATTCATAAAGAACAAACACTAGCAAGACTGGACAAAATCCTTTCCTGAAAGCTTTGGACTATCTTTTAAAAGGGGAATCTAGCAATGGAATTGAAAGTTCTAGAGCCATATTCTTCTCCATAGTGCCAAAGTTATTGAGCTGCTACTCCTTACCTACTTTACTAAAGTGGCATATAGATTAGTATGGGCCTGATTCAAAAAACTTCTTTACTAAGAAACCTGTGGCCTCATCTCCAAAGCCATAGTTAAGATGAGGCACTCAATGCCCAAAGTATGATCATTTCCCCTTTTCCTTCAGTTTCATTCTTCATTCAGACTGCAAAAACTTCTAACGGTCTTCTACTATTTCAATGTTTCCAGAAAGCTCAAAATGTGCCAAGGAAATCCTTTTGCAAGCTCAGCTTATTTACTAATTTACAGATCATAAAACATCTGGCTTACAAGCATAAGGAAAATACTATGTGGCTGTGTAATAATTTCAAGTTTGTGAAATATTCATTTTTTTTTACAGGATAAGTGTTTAGAGAAACTGTCCTCTTGCATATATTCATGGTTGGTTTTGAATTTCACTTATGACAAATAGTGAAATCCTTCTTTGATTCCCTAAAAGGATAAGGAACAAGCTGAGCTAAGTGCCACAAACTCTTCATTTGACTTATAAGGACAGAGAAGAAAACCTTTCTATTTGGCTTAAGAAATTGAGTCATTTTGATTTGCTCCCTTTGTTAACATCAATCTCCAAGTCTACTCAGGGTGGCAAAGCAGACAGGATCTTGTCTTTTTTTCTCCTCCTTCCTATAGCAGGTAGAAGCATTGTTTACAACTCCCACTGCAACACTCCACTGCTTAGTTGAGTACACCCATAGTGGGTCAGGTCCTGCAGGACCTAACATCTTAAAAACTCATGCTACAAGTCAGCCTGCCCAGAATTCCTTGACACTTAACACATCTCTGGCCAAAATGATGTATTTTTTCTATATAGAACAAATACAGGCAGAAAACAAGGTTAGTTTTAGAAGTGCTGTTTGTGGTTGGAACTCTGTAAAAATCTTTTAAGGAGACTAATTCAAGTCCCTAAAACACAAAATCACTGTTACATGGAAAAATTAGGCAAGATTTAGATCTCTGTCTAGAACATTTCATGTCTACGTGTGTTGCTTATGTTGTTTCCAAAGTGTCTCGTCTCTTTTAATCACTGAAAATAAAGCAATACTGAAAACTTGATAAAAGAGAATGCACCTTAGGGGAAGGGGCTTTGTATTTCAAGTGGGAAGAGAAAGGAAAGACCTCCTCCTGCCTTTTGAGTAAGATCTAAGCTTTTAAATCTTACATATGACTTTACCAGGGCAGGTTATAATAATACACATTCTCCTACTGTGGGCCCTCTGCCTTTCATAGTTACCTTAAAAGCTAAAATTTGAACTGTAGCACCTGTTTGACAGGTGCCAGGTTCCTCTTGGCAGAGGAAAGTACCTTCCTTTGCCTCAGATTCCTGTGGCCCCAAGGATCCCACCAATCCTCATTCCCCCAAACATGTTAAAAATCCTTTATTGTGGGTATTAAAATAACAGTTACACTGTAAGCATTATTTATGTGCTCTTTTTGTCTGGTTTATTTTTCTCTTCATCATGTAAAATTTAAATCCAGCTTTAGTTTCTCACATCTTCCACAAGTGTCTCCAATGGAATTTTTATGTCCCAGCTTATATTAAATTGAAATAAAATATTAAGGAAAGTAGACTTAAGGGAAACTTGTGCAACTTTTTTTAAAAGCATTAGTCTCAACCATTTAATTTATTGAAAGATGCTGCTATAGTTCTTGATTTAGCAGCCACTACTCTTTTGTTTACATAGAGTTATGGTTTTATTTGTTGTTTTGCTCTGTACTGGAAACATAAATAAAGTTTTCTACATTATTTTCAGTCAGAGGTTGTGGTATAGTTTATTTGTGTTTGTAGTAATGTGTACATTGTCCCTCTAGGATCTGTCTCCTCACCATGGAGAACAGAGAACCTTTTGTTTTTTTTCAACATGAAGTATGCTGAGGAGTCACTGGGCTTAAGGGAGGATATAAATAAGACCCTAATACATAAGCACCAGGTGCTTCTTTCTCAGGTTCACAAAAGCAGTCCTCCACCACTGAACTCCATTCTCT